>VOQJ01022789.1:57957-80541 GCA_015052665.1 Apistogramma diplotaenia | reverse complement strand
ACACACACACACACACACACACACACACACACACCTCCACCGTTGCCTCGTGCTCCTATAACTTACTTCCAGCTGTGTTACAGATGTGCATTACAGACTGTAGCATAAGAAACAGCATATGGTGTAGTAACTGCAACCCAGTTTGTTGTAGTAAGAGTCCAGACCTGCTAATAATGAGGTGTACGATACTTTTGCTCATGGATGGAAGTAAAATTATGGCGTTTGTAAATCTGTGTGACACCAAGTCACATAAAGTACCGTAACAAGTTTAAATAAACTGCTGCCATAGCTTTATGCCCTCTTTAAATGTAACCTCAACAGTGCACCGTCTCCATCAATACCCTGAGCAGTGATTAAGCTCACAAACTCATACCCGAGCACACACTCTCTCCCAATACAACTATATCGCTGACACTACTTTTAAACCATTTGTTTTAGTGGCATTTGATTAAATCCCGAGTCTCTACTCCAGACAGCTGCTGAACTTATTATCAAAAGGAATATGACACAGTCAGATTTCGTTACTGCACACTTTTGCTTTCATTCAGAAAGCTTTGTCTTCCAATTTGATGAAATATCAGCCCTCCCCAGTTGATTTGACAGCTAACAACAATAAAATTGGATCACACCACATTTTGAAAAGTTACTCAAACATTAATCAACTTGTAAAACTTATTCAGTACAAAATCAATTCCAGGCTTTTGTGTACTGGGGCACAAGGCTGCACCCAATGTTTTTCCACATCAGTTTTCTTCACTGCATTTCTGATAAAGATATTCCAGGCCCTCTGCATTGCTCTTGGTCTTCCTGTGCCACTCAATTTAAGAAAAAAACCCTGTTGAAAGCTCAAGTCAAACACCCTCCATTTGTTTGCTCTTCCCCCTGAGAGATGGTGCATTGGACTTTCAGCCTGGGCTCCTGTGAGGTCAGGTTGTTTGACAACAGACTTTAAAACACTGCCCTGTTTCTCACTGCAACAGCAGCGGCTGGACTGACGTGCTACACAAACAAGTCTTTGTCTTTCAGAGACTCACATGGTACTGCCACGACTCTGATCCCAAATTATTGCAGTTTTTCCACGTGGCCCCAACTACATCACAGGCAGAAATCACACTGGAAAGGAAAAATGCATTAAAAAAAAATAAAGAGAAGCTCTGGAGGAAATGAGTAAGAGATCTCAGCAAGGCAAGAAAAACAGAGATCTTGTTGCCTTTGTTATCAGTGCTGTGACAAAGAAGAAGTTGTAAGTCATGAGTCTTACTCATGTCATCAGGGGGTATATGTGCTTACAATGAATGGGTTGAAACTGTAAACAGGATTGAAAGAGAGGCATCCTTACACTCAGGAAGACCGTCACTTAGTCCTGTCAGGAAGCGCTTCCTGGCACATTCTAGGGAAATGTCTTCCTCTTACAAAGATACTACAATTTTCCCACAATCACAGCACACACAACAATAACAGCTGCAAGTCCAGGAGCTCCAAAATCACTTCTGTCACATCATAAAGAAGATTTGAACATCAACTTTACTGAATTTAGAGAACAGCAAGCACAGCCTGAGCCTTTAATTCTGTGCCTGCGAGGCAAATGTTTTAGATTAAGATATTCTAATTAATTTCAGAAGACTGCAGACATCCCAGTATATCATGTGGCTTATACATGACACCTCCCTTCTGTCAAAATACACCACCACCAGAGAACTGCACCAGGAATGCAAGGAATGCAAACATCATGAAAAGAGGTGCCTGAGACAGAAAGGTCCCAGTCAACTTTCTGGACACGTGGCTTCAAGAAAAGTAAAATCTAAATCTAGAAAACTTTAGGGGAGTGTGCCATGTTGATCTTACAGCAGGCCAAGTTTGCTGCAGATACAAACACGGGCCAATAATGGACTTTGACAGAACAACACACACATCCACACAGACACACACAAACGCCCGCTGCCTGAGGAAACACGCTTCCAGGAGATTAAGAGACACAAATAAATAAGTCTAAACAATCACTGAGCAGTTGGAAAATTTGTTTTACTACAGTATGCCACTGTGAGATCTGATATGGCCGTGCAAGCACATGTGCTCCAGGATGGGTTTTTGGAGACATGGATCATTAACTGCACGAGTGAGGTGAGGATTCAAATAAAGCTATTTACAGAGAGGGAAATAAAATCCATTGTTATGCTTTAGGTTCTCTGCTTGTGGGCCAAGTCGTCGCCAGAGGGAGGTAAGCAGAGTAGAGGACTGCCAGTGGGGTCATGCGCCTCAGAAATTGGAGGGGGTGTTCCTGATTAAAAACGTACGCTACAGAGCTTTATTCATACAAAGGCTGTATTCGTCTCAGACTGATGATGAAAAACGCCGACACTGGACCAGAAGCAGCAATAAAGTGCTGGCTCCTACTGTATTTTATAAACGATGCTGGGCGCCGAACTGAGTCTGACTGGAGGTTCACGACAGTGATTCACGATTTGGCTTGCACATTTATGGATGCCTAAATAAAATGATGTAATAAGGGTCCTCACATACAACGCTAGCACCCTTTAAGGCACTGAAAGCAACTGTAATGTCTTGAAATAAAACAAATGATTTAACTTAAAACACTTTTTGTAATAAAAAAATGTTTCCCTTATTGTTTGTTAATGTGGAATTTAAATAACTAAATGTTAAAAGTATCACAATAAACCACAGGGATAATTTCTAGGGAAGTTTTAAATGATAGTAAGGCAATAAAGTAAAATATTATTAACTGAAGTACAAACGTGAACTGCATTAAATCCATATCAACACAGTTACTGCACGTATGGCAGCCCAACATTAACAGGCCAGTACGATAAGTAATACAACATTCAGATGTATCCGCAAAAGTTAAAAAGAGAAACTCCGGGTTAATACGTTAGCTAACACGTCCACATCATTTTAACCAAATTAAACTGAAAACAAAGGGACTTTAGTGAAGCAAGCACTTCAGTGAAGACTGGAAAAACTCAACATTAACAGTAACTGTTTTTTAAAGCGTGAAAAAGTTCATTGAAACTTCGGCGAACTTACAGTTTTCGACCAAAAAATGCTACTGAAAGGGTTCCGCAGTCTCCAATTCGCTAACTTCAAACTCTTTATGCGCCTTTCAACGCAGCTTCATGGTAGTCGTTCACCTTCTCATTGAATTTGCCTCTGAAGGGAAGTTTTCGTCCAGATAAAAAGCCACATAGAGCGGCGTCAAGCTGAAGCCACACAGGAAGAAAATGCAGGAAGTCCTCACTTCAGAATAAAAGCATGAAACCCTCTGGCAGAGGAAAAATCTATTTTATCCTTCATAATAAAACTTATCTCCGGTGGAGTGCGAATAGATATGACACCTCCCTTCTTTTAACTATCGCCACAAAACAGCAAAAATATTTTTAAAAAATCGGCTGATAATTAGATAATTAAAGAGTACTTTGAAAGTATAAGCTTTATTGTATCTTATAGAATAGAATAGAACTTTAATGATCCCACGATGGGGAAATTCACATGTTATCGCAGTGGTACAGGAGAAAAGTTTAACTTCTAGTGTATTTTATCACAGGGACAGCTAAAGTTGAGTGGTTTGTGAACAGAGCTTGAGAACTGGTTGGACATGTCTAGAGGAGGAATAGTGGAAATACTGGACAAAGGATTTTGAAGCTGGAGCTACGTAAGCAGAAAAGAGGAAAACTATAGAGAAAATTCATGAATATAGGGAAAGATGATGTGCAGAGGGTTATTGTGACAGAGCAGGCTGCAAGTAAATGGAGAGAGATGTGGTGACCTGTAAAGAGAGCACCAGATAGATAGATAGATAGATAGATAGATAGATAGATAGATAGATAGATAGATAGATAGATAGATAGATAGATAGATAGATAGATAGATAGATAGATAGATGGATGGATGCATGTGTGTGCAATGTGACAACTGAGGACAACAGTTACCTGGGCTATAAGAAGCCAATGTGTTAAAGGTTGGGTTGACTGAGAACAAATTACATCAACATCACACTGAGTGCAAATAAAAAAATTAAAGGTCACATAAATTTTTATTCCACTGTAGAATAAAATCACCTGTTGCTATTTTTTAATGTCCACTGCAAGTCTCCCAATAAACTACCAGTAGGTGGAGTTAGAGGTGTTCTCATGATGTTGGGAGCACACTGAAGGGCACAATTGAAGAAGCCTTGACTTCAAGCGTCTACTATAGACATGATGTAACACACTTGCCTTGGAGCACAAGGAGGACATTTTTCTTACAACCTAACGTGTGGAGAAAATACAGGCATAGTGCATTTAGTGTTTAATGGTAGAATAGACTTAAATAGCACCGACCGACTTGCTGAGAAATGGGGTGATAATAGTAGCATCTTGTGGTGCAGCATAATGACTGTGCTAACATGTTTTCTCAAACTATCCATCCATTTTCTTCCACTTATCCAGTTTAGGGTCATGTGGGGGCTGGAGCCTATCCCAGCTGCCATGACGTGAGAGGCAGGGTGCACACTGTTCAGGCTTCCCATCACAAGGCTAACACATAGAGACAGACAACGGCTCACACTCACATTCACACCTATGGGCAATTTAGAATCACCAATTAACCTAAGCCCACTAACTGCATGTCTTTGGACCCTGGGAGGAAGTGTCATTCTCTTTCTTATATGGCTGCGTTTAATATCATCAGAGTGCATACTGACAAAGAGGCTGCAGGTAAAGATAATCTTCATAATCAAAAGCATCACATAATGCAGAGGTGCGACTGGCGAAGAGTGAGGATTAGTCAGGTGGAGTTTGTTCCCCTATTATTTCTTACCAAATCATCTTTAGACTTCGAAAAATACAAAATAGGGCTGCATCCATCCAACCCCTTCTTCTGGTACTTGCACTTCGCAGCATCTAACAGTGTTCTCTTTCCCAATTTCAAATCTATTTAAAGCACAAAATTGGTTTATTTAAGGGTGCATGAAGCTGGGCTAAAAAGTGAGCCGGCAACCTGGTGTTAAGGGAAACTCTGTCAAAGAATCTGTTCTTATTGGGTTGGTTGCATCTAGTTATTACCTGGATCCATCCTGGCTGATACTGACATTAGCAGATGGGTACTAAGCAGCCAATCCACTTTAAATACAGATTATTTGTTAAACCCTAAAAATGAAGTATCTATACTTTTCCACATTGTGTAGACCATGAACAGCATGAAAGATATGTAAAGTACTGTTTTGTTTATGAGGGTTTTCGTGCTGTAGGCTCTGTAAATAAAGTAGCTCAATGAAAAGCTAAAGGTGGATTTAATCAAATGAATCTCATTCTGATCACATTTTCAACAAATACCCAGCTATATCTCTTAAATTACAAAAAAACACCCCATCTGTTCAATTTTCTAACCTTCAGCACTGAAAAATGAAGCAGTTCTTCTAGTGGACACTTGAGGCTGGCTTCAAAAGCAAATCAGTCCCTGCAGACTCCCATCTTTAAACGCCCCACTGCACAGCATTAAAACAGCATGTTTACAGTCTGGTCCAAAGGAAGAAAAAGAAGGTTTTGGCTAGTTAACCCTTTATTAATAACTTTACCAGAGTTAGGCACTGACTGTGTGAACTGTAGCTGATCAGGGTCTGATGTACCGAACCGCTCTGCCCTGTTGGTGCATTTTCAAACATTTCTAAGTTATCTGAGAAACAACATTGCTCTCTGTGTTGTACAGACCGTTGAAGAAATGTGTGCTTCACTTTCAGTCAGTGAGCTTCTCGTATTTTATTAATTTATTGTAAAATTGCAGGTATCTGTGTCAGTTTGGTGCAGCTTAGATCAGCATGGGCAGTGACTGTGCTCCCTCAGCTCAATTCTACTGTTAACACTTCAAATATAAATGACAGTAATTGCACAACATACACAGTTACACATATTTTTAGATGGGTCTTGAGCAATAGATCTCCAGGCTTTCTGAAGGTCTTTCAATTTATTTATTTATTATTTATTTGGTTAATAGTAAATTGTATTATCCCAGGTTTTTGTCTTATATACTATATTTTCACGTATGTTTGCATGTTTAAATCCCTACACCTATTTATTGCACAACACTATGAACCTGCTTACAGAATACACCACAAAAGATGGTTGATACAAAATAACCCATTTAGAAATGTTTAAAAAGAAAGAAAAAAATCATGGAAATGTATACAAATAACTGTTAAAATATATACTACACTGAGCATCAGCCTGTACAGAAAGAAACTCTGAGCACCTCATCATAAAACAATCATAACAGCAAAATCAGTTTGCATTTTTTCTCCTTTCTTTTTTCCTTTTGAGCACAACCGCTTCCTCTTGATGAAGTCTTGGAAGCTGCTGCATCTGATCAGATCCTAACATTACTCTGATCATTCGGAGGGAACTTAAGCTGCAGACACCTTTGAATCTGCAGCCGGTCGACGTTCTGGCTTCATAAAATGTTTTGCCTGTCACACACACACACAATCTCCCGAGACAATGCCCCAAAGCACCAGCACGCTGATTTTAGTGGCTATGGAAACGTTGTTGCTGGGAAGTAACTATAAAACCCTGTAACAATTTTTAATTTCCCTGCATGGTGATGGAGGCAGAAATGAGAGCAAAAAACGTCTAAATTGATGTCAAGTTGTTCTGGGTTAAACTGAAGGGTGAGGCACCATTCTGAGGTCAAGTGTGCCTGTTGGTGCAAATTAATGGCTACTGAAGTATCTGGCAGGGCAACTAGAAATCATAATTCATGTGTGAATTACCTGCTAGTGTTAAAAGCAGGTCATTCTGTGTTTGAAGAGGTTGCCGCACCCTGCACTGCAGAATAAAACTGCAAAGTGCAGAGTTTTAATAGAAAGTCAAAATACAACAGAAAGAGAAATAAAGCATCACTTCTTGTCATTTTTCTGAACATATATTGTTGGATAAATGTCAGCTTCGCAGATAACAACAAAATGAGGTTCATGGAGGACAGTTGGAGAGAGCCAATTTGCATTTGACCCTTTGCTGCTGTTATTGTTAGAAAGTCTAATAACCGCAGAAGCTCAATAGAGGCTCAGACCTGACAAGGACGCATGAGGACACGTACTGTAAATACAGACTTCACAGTCTCTATCACGATTTTTATTCCTCTTTGTCGGCCATGGGAGCAGATCTCCCTCCATTCATTTAATGCCTTTCATATTATTTCTACTGAGCTGCAGAAGCTGCGTGTTCTCCTTGGAGAAGAATGAAATAAACCACAACCGTGCCGTACAACAAGCAGTCTAAATTCACTTTACGCCCAAAACAATCCCACGCTTGGAACGCCCAGTGATTCATTCTGAGCAGATCATGACTGTTTGCTAAAAACTCTTTTACCCCCCAGTTAGCGATTTCAGCTCTTATGCAACCCTGTGTTGGCTGAAGAAATGTACACACTCAAAGTGGCAAACAAACTAGTGGTTAGGCACAAAGGGGGGGCTTTAAGCTACATGACAGCAACATGTCACACAGACAATGTTAATGGAACAATTAGGCATTTAGTTAGACAGTTAGACAGCCAAACTATAGGCAGCCAGAAGGCATCATGGCCTTGGCTAGTGGACCAGGGGTTTTTAGGTTTCTTGGACTTTGAATTCTGTGTGTTTCAGTTCCTGTTGTTGTTCTTTTGTGCCAAGTTTAAGTGTGCTTGAACTTTGTCTCCTTGTTAAGTCAGAGACTTCCTGTTTTATTTTGGTAGTTGTTTGTCTTCTGTGTCTTTTTCAGAGCTTTACTTCCCCTGTCTCTTTAGCGTTAATCAGATTTTTGTCTTGTCACCCCCAAATCAATAGATTTGCCTATAGAGACTTATAATGACAAGATTGTCATTCTGCCCAAAAGAACTTTGTAGGATTCAAACATGCCTGCAAGATCCATTTTTAAAGGATCGGGGATCCCTTCATTAGGTACAGAGGGATGAGATGCGGGGACAGGTTTTATTTCATCATTGGCTCCTGTTCTTTTATTTCTTATGTAACACCCCTGACAGGGTAATAATTAATGGGATGAGAGCTCAGATGTCAGGATCCCTGAGGGCTCTGAGAACCTCCCCTCAGTGACAGGTTCGACTCTAAGGTTTAATGTATGCCTGCTTGGCAAAGTGACATTCATTATAGCACATGAAAGCCATCGTTTCTGTCACCCATCTCGCAGATTTTTTACTCTAATCATTATCATTCTTCAGACTTTACAAATTCAACAATTAAGTGATTTGCCTGGCGACAGTTTCTCGCTTTATGCATTCAGCATTCATGCAGCATTGGTTACATGTAGTCTATATGACGCTACCCAAAGTGCACACACAATTTAATCAGCTTATCTCAAGTGACAACTGATTTGCATACCGTGACAAGACATTAGCGAGCATCACCGCTGACTGCAGGCACTGAACGCTGCATTTCTATTCCAAGGTAGTGAAGAAGAATCATTCAGCCCTGCATGTCACACCACCCCTTCTTGTAAGCTGTGCTAACAAAGAAAGGAACACAACAGAAATAGCTTTGTCCATCAGCCATGTAGAACCTCCTGACATCCTATAATTATTCCCTGCTCGTCAGGAGACTAATAGTAAAGCAGAGTCTGCCCTGTGGACAGCAAATTGAAATGCTGCACTCTGATGTATTGAAGAGCCAGAGCAACATGAAGAGACCAGGAGACTTGGACCACAAATGAGCTGAAAGGTGACAGTGACTTTCTGCTTTAGGCGAGAACACAAAGTTAAGGATCGCATGAGAACAGTGAAAATGAAGAAGCTATGGCTTGCATTCGCAGATTGTGCAGCTGTAGCTTCAAGGTCTGTGAAGTAAAGCTGATGTGGAAGTGATTTAAACACTTTCTTTCTACAGGCCAACCAGACTGATCTGGTTGCAAAAAGAAATCTGGCTCAACAAAAATCGAAGTGAAAACTGATTACTTCCTGAATACTTCACAGGCTCAGTCGTCAGTTTCAGGTCTTATTAAATACAACATGATGTTCATATAATAAATTATTGTCCCCATCAGAGTCAGAATGGAGGATTTTACCAGGGTATGCTTACTGGCTATAACAGCGTTGTCCTTCACTTTTGCAATCAGAACCACAGTATAAAAGATAGATGTAGCTACAAGGTGGAAGCTACATTCTGAAGTCCATGTTGAAGCCTTGAGATGAGGAAGACCAAGTGTGATTTACAAAATAGATTTAAGGTTTTATTGATTTATTTATTTTAAATGAGTGAGTGAGTGCATTAACTCAGCAGGAACGTGTTTATAGAGGCTCAGTCTGAAAGTAATTTTATCATACACTTCAATGGGACGTGGAAGTCTTTTTTTTTTCTGCAACAACTACTGCCATCTGGTGGCCTTAAGTTAGAATGCAGGTTTAATGCCCTTCAGCATTGGCGTCATTTTCCAATCAAAAGCCATATCCTTCCTTTTTTTACTGTCCAAGCTTGCAAGTTCTGGTTTAGAAAAGCTGATCTAGCAATAGCAAAAACATTCAGCTTGAGGCATCATGACGATGGTGGTTTTGTCAATCTTTTATATACTGTCTTTTCCTGTGGTCCAGTTTAAGGTGGGGTCAGAGATACAACAACATTTTTTTCTTATTATTAGAATATTATTAGAATTTTTATTTGCAATCCAGTGTAGTTTCAGAGCCAGTTTAATCATTTCAGTTTTGGAAACATACAATAGTCACCTATGGAGAGCTCTTCTTGACTTGTCATTAGAGTTTAAGCTCAACATACAGTGTGCTGTATAACTACTTCAGTAAATCAACACAAATGGTATGAACCCTTTGCTGAAGGACTGAGTGAATTTGTGTTGCAAACTAAACTCAGAAGAGAACTATTGCAACAAAGTCACACTGAACGCAGTGGTATTCCTGTGTGGTTTGAAAAAATACTTGTTCTATTTGTTCAAACATTGTCTCTTAGACCACACACTGGCAAATACTTCTGAAAGTCTAGCATTAAAATGTTGAACTTTTGTGGACATTTTTGTGTTGCTCGAAGCTGCATGATGTTTTCGAGTAAGCTAGGCTGAGTCCATACATCAATCCAAGCAGCAGTGCACAAGCTGAGGCCACTGATGTGGGTTCATGCAGGACCGCCACTCCTTCAAGGATGATTCCAGTGACCTCAGGTGGCTCCTGCAGTCCTCCTCCCTCCTTTTGACTGCCATACTGTAGTGGTCTCCAGTTCCATCTGAGCATCATTTGCTTCACAATCATATGATTAAACTGAAAACACTTGCATAATATCTAAATTGCCCATGTTTGATTTATAATTAATCACTGATTGCCCAGTGCTCCATTCACTGATCATAACCAAATCAGAACAAAAAAATAACATGCACCACCACAACTGTTTAAAGCATTTTTTTTCTTACTCTGCACAACTGTTAATGGCAACAGCTACATGGTCATAATCAATAATGTTCCCCAATGATGCCTACACAGATCATATGATATGGATTTTACCCTGAGAGCAGCCCAATTATCTTTGATAGATACTGGTAGATACTCTCTAAGGACTTTTACACTTTACCACACCATGAAGCTATTTTAAACACGCGCATCGATTGGAGATACCAGAGAACACATTTAACAATACAGCATGGAAGAAAAATGAGGTTAAAGAGTAAAATTGTGTGTATACGCATTGACTTCTGCCATTCCTGTATTTTTGTGTTGAATTTCTGTCACTTTTTATGACATCTGTATTCTTTGATTACAGTTACTGCTACTCCTGCTGCAGCACCTCCAACAGCTGTTAGCTGACCTGAGCCTGACCCTTGGAAACTGATCTTGATATTTATAAAGCCAACAAGTGTTGACAATATAAAAATGTTGATTATAGACAAATATACTTGTGCTCCATATGAAAGTTTGATTTAACTTCCAGTCACGTTCCCTCGAAGAAAAAGGAAAGGTGTAAGAGGCTTTGGGAACAGGACGTGTATACTGTATATATGCAGAATAAAACATAGGCATATTGCATTTTAAAACAAATTAAGAGCAGTTTTTCACATGTTGTCTTTTAGAATCATACCAATATTGTAATGGGAATACTTAGCATTACATACAAGCTTGAACGCTGACCAAAGCTACAATAAACACTGAACTATGTGTTTGACTATGATTATTCTCTAAGTGGGCACCATCCAGATCACAGCATGAAGCCAGGTCTCGTTTATGTGTTTACTGATGACATTTACCATCTGCCAATCTCCAACATGGAAACTAAAGGCCCGACTGATTGCTGGCAAAGCTCCACGACTTCTCCATTTCCCTTGGCTTTCCTGTCTGAAAAAGTTTGATGTTTGTCACGAAGCCAGGATTCACTGCAGAGCTGTGAGTCACCTTTTCTCACCTCTTCCATTCTCCTTTGATGCACAGCAGCCAGCACTGGAGCACCTTTTTCCAGGGAAACAGGGTGTGATGGAAATCACAATGGAAACAGCCTGCGTAAAAAGATGACGGGTACCAAAATAAAAATACACACTTGTTGGTCTCAACAACCCTGTGTGGTTGTGTCTAATTCAAAGGCAGTAATTTCAGTATTTTTATGCTGCACTGTACTATACAGAGCACACTGTGATGAATTCCTGTCATCCCACAGTCATCTTTTATGTGACATCTTAGACATGAAATAAAGAAATTCTCTGTTATAAATAAAATATAAATAAAATATTTCTGCCTCAAAGTAATTCAAAAACCTGTTCTTACTACCTGGGTAAGGACAAAACTCTCCACCCATGTGTTAACTACAGGGGAATAAATAACATCACAGCTGAGAGTAAAAGTCTCCTGCCACTCACCAGCTCTGCTTTTGAACTTCTCCAGCATGTAACCATCTTTTCCAAACTGAACCTGATGAGTCGAAGAGGGCCGTCAACATGCCCTTTGAGCACTGACTAAAGCACCTGCTGTGTTTCGAGCTCGGGCTACGTGACTGGCCGAACAGACTTGTCTTCACCTACCTGGAAGACGTCCTGATTTTCTCTCGTAACCTTGAGGAGCACAGACACGCTCACCGAGCACAGCAACAACTTCTGGAACAGAAAGTGTTGGTAAAAGCTGAAAAAAGCTGCCTTCTGTGAGCCTCCTCGGTTTTATCACAGAGTGAGCAGGTGACAGCAGGCCCAGAGAAGATGAAAGCTGTGTTTGAGTGGCCTCAACCTGTGAGAACAGTGAAAACTTCCCTGTCACATACTGTCACCCTGCAGCAACTGCACTTAAACCCACAAAACACACGGCGACTGGAAAACCCGTGTTTGAACATCAGCTCACCTCAACATTATGAAACTCTGCAAACTTGCTTCAAACAGTGTTAATTAAAGTCTTCCAGCTGTTACAGCTAATAATAATAATAATAATGTTGATAGAGCACCAAACATTAATAGAAATCAAACAAAAAAATTGTATTTTTCATTATTTGAAAGAACACGTCAACCCTGTTTATATGCATATCTGCTGCACTCGCTGCCTAATTGGACACTTTCCTGAGACAAAAGCATCTGCTTGGTTTCTCTTCTGTCAGGTGGAGCACCGGGAAACCTAGCAACAGGCTCCAGCAGAGCGAGCTTGTCGCTGCTCACAGATTATTAAGGTACAGATGACAAACCACACACTCACAAACACTTAACCATGTGAACAAACACGCATCACTTGCTACTCTCAGCTGGTTAGACAGAACACAAAGTGCCATGGGAAGCACGTTGTAGCACACCACACTGACCTGAGCACATACCACCCAGTTGATCCTGTTGATTCCAGCACAAAAACCCAGATGCTCATTTTAGCAAATGCGGAGGCTTCCAAATTGATCCAAATTTCTCTGACAGCGTGTGGGTTTAAGAAACCTGGAAGATAATTGCATTTAATCAGAAAGCACATAGACAAATGATTCATCCGGGAAAACGTGTTCTTTTGTGCTCGAACGAAATATGCAGCATGCAAAGCACCCTTGTTTTTTTTCTTCTCTCAAGCTTTTATCGCTCCATCCCTTGTTTAAAAAAAGAAAAGAAAAGAAAAACATAACCTGGAAAGAGAGAGATAAGGGAAGATCTAAAAATTTCCAGCAGGTCGACGGTAATGAAATTGCTTTTATATATATATGAAAAAAAGGATACAACAAAAAGATGTTTTCTGATGTTCTGTGCTGCCAAATGCTTTTTATTGACTGAAACAAGAACAAAATGTTCACAAAACGATCCACATTACATATTAATTTAAAATGGAGAGGATCCCAATAAGAAAGACACACAAATACAGAAGAAAAACAGTTACTGAGTTTGAGATGGAGATTCGAGATCGATGCATTCTCATCATGTCTGCTGAGTTTATAGTTAACAAATATAAAAAGGGGCTCTGAGGCAAAATCTCCTGTAGTGCAACTGTTGACATCACCACCGCTGCACTGAGCTGTAGAGAGAAGCCACAGGGGGTGTTATACAATAGTTCTGACAGTTTACTGCTCCACGTGTGACTCATGGTGAGTTAGCTGAGCTTCATGTGTAAATGCATGGTGTCCCTTTAAATTGTGTGTTTACATGCGCAGCGACGATTTAACAGCCTGTAAAAAGCAAAAATAGAGGAAGCTCCCTCCCCTCCGAGCTTCCTTCTGGAGCTCAGACACAAACAAGGTAAGCAGGGCAAGACTGTGAAAAGGTTTAAAAATGGACCCTAAAATATACAGGCAATCAGGGAGTGAGGCCAAGACAGAGGTTCCTGTTAAAAGAACCAGCTGCAGATGCGAGAGCAGCAGCTGACTGACTCCCACATAAAACCAGAGGATAAATGAGATAATTTTGGCTCATACAAAGTCTAATAAAAACATGAGTCCACAAGAAAAAGGGACAATAAATAATACAGAATGAAAGGAGTCTGGGGGTTTCCATTTCAGATGATGACTGGCCGAACATGTGTCTGACCTCCACAAACCAAATGAAAGCATGTACAGACGAGTGAAATGACAAGTGGTTTTTGTTGGAGGAAGTGTAGAGAAGAGCTGGCCGACCACTATCATATATTCTGCAGTTGCCGAGCCGTTTTACATTACCAGGAAGCAGCAACAAGAGCAACCAGCCTGTCTTTGGAAGAGAAATGGATTTTTCTTTCTGTGGAATTCATTTCTATAAACATTACGAGCAATAACCTGTACTTGGTTGAGTCTCCCCCCAAGCTCTGCTTGCTCACATCCCCAACTAAGGTCTTTACCTTTACCCACACACACCCGCACCTCTTTATCTCAACCTGGCTCCACAGGTGCCACTCCAGCACCCCGTTCGAGATCAGGCCCAGTCTCCCTTTGCCAGTTATTCCCCACTCGCCACACCTCTATAAATAAAGCACTGTGCATTTTTCATTGCGGCTGCTGTCTGTTCGTTGGGTCCGCTGTTTAACACCTGCCTTGTATAGTGATGTTGTATTGACCTTCACATGAAGGCTTATCTTAAACCCACTTTGTCTTGACTTGATAAAACTGTTTTTAAAACTCACTTTAAAGAACTGCATAAACCGTCTCCCTGACTGAAACAAAGGGTACATGCACTGCATACATTAAGTGCTATTTCCCACATGCTGTGCTATTTCTGCCTGATTGCATTCGGTGTACTCGTACCAGTATAGTACCACCCACATCTCAATAGACTTGGACCTGAATCATGAATCAAAACATTGGATGTTGTCATGGATGGTGTTGGAGGGGTGTGGGGTTTAGTAAAGCGTGAACATTAATCACATACAAGGCATCAATCAACTGTTATTAATCATCCCGATCATGAAGCAAATGTTTATTTTAAATAAAGTAAACATACTGTACCACACTGTAAGGGGTGTAAAGGATTTACTTTACAGGTCGAGGTCTCAGATCCTCACAAGTGCGAAGAGAACAAAGTGCTTAAAATGAAAATGAGACGTGTGAAGGATGTGATTACAGATGAGTGGGCGATGTGGAGAGTAGACTCTTGGTGTGGTTTGAGTCTTATCTAATTCAATCAATTAGCTGCAGTCTAATATGCTATAAGTGGGTGAAGTGATATCCCCACTCCACTCCCTGAACGGGAGACAAACCGGATCAACCCGGCACCTCTCTCCTCCGCTGACTGATGAGCGGCGGCGTGTTTCTGCCATGAACGTAATTATGTTTATATTGTGACTCCGCTCTGCCGACTGTCCGACTGCAGGAGGTCACATTACCGCTCCAACTTGAAATTGCCCTTCTTCAAACAAGAGAGACTGCATTTTTCTCTGCATGAGTTTGCACTTTACCACGTGTGTGGCAAAGTGGAATTACAGTTCATTTTTTTTAATCAAGCAGCGTATGATTATGCTGTAGCAACTCTTAATAGGTGTTACACTGTTAGACAACAACCTTCAAGCAATTACAGCTTCATTCCTGATGGGTGAAGCATAAAAGTAAGATCATTTACAGCTCTTATCATCATCATTTTACCCTCAAAGGGGGGGGGGGGGCATTGCTGCTTGTTCCATTTTCCACAGAGGTGGATGCTCATATTAAACACGGCCAAAGTCTCAAATAAGAGTACAAGAAATATGCAAATATATATCCAAGTGAGACATCGGATTGGTCTGAATGCTCGTTTTAATTGACAGCCTTTTCTTCTCTTGGCTCTGTATGATGTCATTGAGCCCCACCTGCCCACTTGCTGTTTATATCTGTGCAAGTCGAAGCCAGTCAGAAGAAAACTGGCTTAAACCTGTGATGGAGACGGGTAAAACAACCTGATTCAGACAGCTGAGGGGCTTCACTGAGGTCACTCTGATTTGGACTGATTATAATTACTCTCAAAGAGACTGGTGAAAGTTTTCTTATAATTTCCATTTAAATGATAAATGCAGAAAGATGCTGCAAGCAGTCCGAACCAATTCGAACGCAACTCATAATAATAATAATGTGTCCCTTTGCAATAAGAGACTTAAATCAGCTGGTTGTGTTCTGGTTATATTTCTATACAAAAGCAAAGCTGCAGTGTGCCAATGTTATTTTTCAGCCTGTCACAATCCTGCAGCAACTATATTTATTTGTGGAGGAATTTCTGTTTCAAATATAACAGGTTCTGGCTGGAATCTGACTCAGAGCAGTTCTGTTTAATGCTAATTTAATTGCCAGCCATATGCAAACAGTCCCCATTCAGCCGAAAGCTGATAGCAGACTGACTTATTGACAATTTCCTGCCGTCTTGATGAGCTAAAATCACTTTGAAGAAGGCATTTGGTTGTGAGTGGCTGCTGATCTGGTACCAGTCTTCGAAGTAACCATTTCACAGGCAATG
Source organism: Apistogramma diplotaenia (assembly GCA_015052665.1). Taxonomy (NCBI): domain Eukaryota; kingdom Metazoa; phylum Chordata; class Actinopteri; order Cichliformes; family Cichlidae; genus Apistogramma; species Apistogramma diplotaenia. The sequence goes on along the minus strand of VOQJ01022789.1, from coordinate 64,246 downwards.
ATTTTAGTCCAACTCTTGTTTTCCCTAATGCGAAGGCAACATTAAAGGAGCAGAACTAAACATGGCTGAAACAAATCAAAGATGGCAAGATGAAAGAAGTAAAACCAAGAACAAGACACAGAAGATTAAAAACCTCCAAAATAAAACAGGAAGTAACATAACCAAAGAAAGAGACTTAACAATGAGATAGAAGGGGACGGAGGCACCAAAGAAATAAAATATAAACGATAACTAACCACATGCAGAAACAAGAATGCAAAATAGCTAGTAATAATTTAGGAATCTATCTAACATGTGCCCATTTCAAACACATCAGCTGTTATAATTAATGCATTTCCTGTTGCCAGTAAGACAGTTAGATCATCATTACTTCATTTATTGGAGGTCCTTTTAGGCTGAAGTGGTAACAGAGGTTGTAAATAGTTGTGTTTTCCAGATTAAACTAGCAAACTAAATCTCCAACAGCAGGTTAGAGGGGAGGTTGAGGCCGATTCCACTCAACTCTCACAAGTTTGTGTTTCAGACCTTTAAAAATTACATTTTTAAAATTCAATGTCACTGCCTATTCTGTTGGAAATAGGTTCTTAAAAAACCAGCGAATGCTCTCTTGACCTTAACCTTGAGGAAAAGTTTGGTGAACACCCCGGTGATCATTGTGTGCAACAGCAAGAGTAACGGTAATATGCCAGAGCAACTTCCCGGGCTATTTATTTATTTTGAAAAGTCCAGCTGAAATTCAGTCCCCAAATTCAGTTAGTGAGCGCTCCACAAATGTGAGGTCATGATGAGCAACCTTGGGCTTTATGGATAAGAGACGCTCAAGAGAATTTTGAAATATAATCAGCGCCCTTGTCCCCTCAATCAGCTCAGAGTGACATTTGAAAAACTTTGTTTTCATGTGCTTCAGTGAGGCAACTCAAAAATGGTTTATTACAGGAGCAAACACAGTTTGAGTTGTTAGTTCCTCCCTCGTTTCTGAGCTCATCGCTCTCTACAAACATGATACACAAAGACAGAATGTAAATATTCCCCTGGAGCTTACAGGTAGATGCAAGGTTGTTGTACAGGTTGAAACAAGAAGTATGACAAACATTTCAGAGTGAATTCTGCATTTATTCGATGTGAAGAGTGGGTGTGTATGAAGCAGTGTGGCTCGAGCTGACTATATGAAGTCAAGGCTCATAACAGGACCTTGGTACAAATCAATGTTCTGCTCAAGGGGCTTTTCTAGACATTGTCGGCTGCAACTCCACTGAAAGCTGATGCAACAGAAATGAAGCACAGCATTGCTTTGTCCATGTAAGTCTTAGTACTACGACTTCATTCAATATTCCAACCTTCTAAAAACAAATCTGCTGGGTTGTATTTTAATGATATAGCAGACGTACTGGGACCTCCAGTGTGGGAAGTGAATTATTTAGTCAATGAATGGGAAAAGAAACAATTCCTCATCTGTTGCACTGATATTCCAGAAGAACCGGCGCTCATTGCATACAGATGTCTGCAGTGATGCTTTGACACCTGCTGATTTATTTCCATCCAAGAAAGTGTTACCATTTAATTAGCAATAAGAAACAGGAACATCTGGTCACCTCTGAAACGTGGACCTCGATACAGTAAGTAGTAACTGTTTCCTTACATTTCCTCCAGTTGAAATGCAAATGCAAACACTGTAGCTCATTAGATTTTTTTAACATCTCATAAGTGGAAAGACAGAACAAAATGACCTGGCAGGGTTCAGTTTGCCCACAAAGTTTTTTTTTTTTTTTTGAAAAAAATCCCCAGATTAAAACAGCTGGGCAGACGTGGGCGTTCTCCTGGGCTCCTGCTGTGGTAATCCTGTTATAAAGCTCCTGCAGGCTAAGCTCTCTCAGAACGTCTGAGGGATAAACCTATGTGTACTGTAAACACCACCTCTGCCTTTCATTGTGATATCATTACATAACTTCATGAGGGGATAAACAGCTAATATTAGCTCTGACAGTATCCAATATCTTCATATCACTAAAACCAAATAGCACACCATTAGCCTTCTACAGTGCATCTTCACTGCTTTCACAATTACAACTAATGTGATTACAAATCTGGACTTTAATTATAATGAAAAACAAATTAGAATGTTATTTGATATAACCCACATGAGACAGCAGAGTGTGAAAAGGCCAAAATCATCTGTGGCCGAACTGCAGGTGCATCAGTCAAAAAACTGTGGAATTATCTCATTCCGATGGGAAAGTCTGGAAAATCATGCCAAATACAGACAAGCTGCATCAACAAAGAGGAGCTCCGGCCATGAGCTACAACTGCAAAACGAAGCCATAGGAGGAGTATTTAGTTTAATAAATGTCACTATCCTGCACATTGCATTTGTTAACATTTCTGTATTGTAATTGCTGTTTGTGTTGTGTCCTTCATCTGCACTTTTATCGTCACTGCCACTTTCTAGCTGTGCCCTGCAGTGATGCGATTTCCTCTCTGGATCTCATCCAAACACTGCATTAAATCTCTGAATGCATCTTTTGTTTATTGCTTGGTGACAGGATGAGAGAACAGCCCGACCTCCTCAGGTAAACTCGGCAGGTGACGCTGGAACGGAGCCAAGAAAAGACCGACCGTGAACTTTTGAAACACCGGATCAGAGGTGTCTGACGCTAACACCACAAGACACACACACACGCACACAAAAAGACCCTGTCCTTAAATCCCACTTGAAGAACAGGGTCATGCATTGAAGCAAAGTTCGGAAAGATGGCTCACAATCTATCCGCTGCGCTCCTGCAGCAGAATTATCATGAATCATATCAAGGAATTCAGTAATTTGTTGTGATATCAGTCTTCTTCTGGATTGTGCACTGAGACTGTGTGTGCACTACAATGGAATAAATTATTAATTAGTTCAATTTAAAGAAAAGTTCAGAAAACAAAAGGAAAAGTGCTGAAAAACATGATAAAATATGCATATTAACTTTCTTCGTTTCCCACAAAATAATGAGTCTGCATGTAGGAAGTATGATGTTGTTTATGAACGCACAAAGGTCAAGGTTTGCAAGCAGTCAGTCTACGTTACGCAAACATTATCATAAAGCCTTGAAATCCAGTGAAACACCGGTCGCATCAGAAAGGTCAGCCATCGTCTAGACAGCTCGCTCCTGCTGCAGCGGCTGCTGCGTTGAAATAAATGCTGCACGATTCCTGCTGTTATCTTTCTGCAGGCTGTGAGATTTAAAACGTTATCAGCCCTTCTCTTTCCAGCAAGGTGTTTCTTTTCTTCTTTTCTTTCCCTGACAAGGTGCGAAGCCTTTCTTTTCTAAAAGGGATCCGAGAGTTAACCTGCGAAGCGAACGGTGTCATTAGCGGTGGATGCTTAAAGACGTAAATGGCCACCTGTTACAATGAGAGTTCTCAAAACTCCTTAGTGGAGTGCTCCGAGGTCAGTGTAATAGGTCGTTATGTGTGTTGCTTATACAACATTGTTGTTTTTTTTCTTTCAGTTTTCAGTGACAAGAGTAACCTTTTGGATGAATGGCCCCTTTTTACCACCAAGGGTTGGCCCATTTACCGAGCTATAATAGGACTAAACACCTGCTTATCCAGTCAGCCAATCATGTGCGACAGCAGAGCAACAAGTAACAGCACATCGACCCGTGTTGACAAAAATTGTATTTTCAGGCCACAAATCACTTATGACCTGAGGTGAAGAAGGTTGTAGCTTGGATGACTAAACAGAACATCTATTTGAAGCCAGACTGGGACCTTTTCGGGGTCTTAACCAAGAAAAAGTGAAAACAAAACCTGTCACGGCTGCCTGACTCCTCTTTTCTCCCTCTCGTCTTCATTCTTTCGCCGTCTCTTTCCCTCCTACTGTCCTATGTAGGCACTGGTGTACTGGTACCTCTGCCATACTTTTGGACCAGCTTGTCTCCTCCTTCACCAGTTTGTTCAGCTAGTTTACGTGTTAATGTCAGGCTCAGTTTATCCTCGTGTCTAGTTTTGGTTTCAAATACTTCTTGTCTGTTCTTGTCCTTTATCCCTTGATGTGGAGCTCACCTGCGGGGAACTTGTAATTCTTAGTTAGCTCTCCTGCCCGTTCCCTGCTCTATTAAAATTGTTGCTCATATTGCAGTCGTATCATGACAAAAATAAAAACCTACATGTCAAAAGTGACTCTTGGTCTTCTGGATGGCATTAATGTGCTGGATTTGCATTCAAATGTGACTGAGAATGCCATTTAGTTGTATGGGAATGTAATTTTCATTCAGCCAGGACCACTCTGCTCCAAAGAGGATTATTTCCATCTGCAACAATGTGTATTCTCTGTTCTGACATCTCATACGTGGAAAGCGGTAAGAAAAAAAATACTGCTTGACACGAGGATCAAAAATCTTATTATTATTATTTGCTCTATAGAACTGCTTGGTTCCTGATTTTTATCTAATAGCATCTTGCAGCATTTTGGTATTAATGGGTGAAGGTTGAGCCGGTGATTCATCTCATCCTTCCGTTATGTATTAATAGCTGGTACCAGCAGAGGCAGAGACAGGGTCAGCAGCACCATCACTCGGTAAAGCTTTAAAGAATTAGCCTCCGGTTTACTGTGTCAGTTCAGTGGCAGCCTGTTGAAGTTCCCTTTGGCTTTTCCCTTTATAGCAGCTTAGTACTGAGACAGGAACTACATCAGGGTGAGAAGAGCTTACACATTTCATACAAGACATGTGAACCAGCCATCTATAGTTTATATTTTCCATATAGCTGGTTATTTATCTTACCTACCATATATATGGTATATCACGCCATGGTTTTACTCTTCTTCTGATGCTCAGTTTGAACGTCAGTCCACTGAGTTATGTGTGATTTCCTGTTTAGTTAATTGGTTAACGAGCAGTTGAAGACGAATACCTAATAAAGTGGCAGGTGAGTTTATGCCTAGCCCCCGATGGGATTCTCATTTCCAGTGTGGCCATTAATTTAACTGAGTTTGACAACCCTGAATTACTGAGTGATTTGCCCTCTACTGTCAGTGTTGGAAAGTGGACATGTTTTGCGCTTCTTGTCACCCACAGACTGTTATTACATTCAGTTACAATTGTAGCCATCAAGGCACATCAAAAAGCATTTTCACATGAAAATGAGGGAGTTTCTTCTTTCATTGTTACTCTTGTTACTGTTCACGAGTATGCAGGGTGATCGTCACAACACTGTTCCTTCAGCTTCTCCGTGTGTGTGTGTGTGTGTGTGTGTGTGTGTGTGTGTGTGTGTGTGTGTGTGCGTGTGTGTGCGTGTGTGCGTGAGAGACTGAAAAGCAACAACCTCTACTTTGATTCCTGGGACACTCGGCAGACACCTTTAAAGTTCAACTGGCTATCCATTACCCAGTGTCTGACACATTCACATTAGGCATCAGTACGTTATACTCACACACACACACAAAGTTACACATGAAAGTGAAGAAGCTTCATATCTGGAAAGATTAGATCTGCAGAGCTTTGCTGGCCTCTCTTTTACACTTGCTTGAGTCAGAGGATCTCACATTATCATGATCGCTTTAACTGCACACAACCTACCTGTAAAGAAATGATGCTGATTGCTGGGTTTGGTAATGTATCAACAGATATTCATTCACACACAGGAAAAAGTGCAGAAGGTTGAAGTCAATTCCGATTTTGAGTGAAAATAATCTACATTTCTGCTTTAGCTGAGGCAGAAATGCAACACAAAGCAGAAATGTTTCTTGTTTTCACTCAAAATTTGAGTTCAATTTTCTGTACATACACTTTTCAGAGTGCCGGCTTTTTGTTAGAACCCAGTGGTGTCTCAAAGCTGCACACGAGGTGCCCTTTGATATTGGTGCCTTGCTGCATAAATACTGGATGCTGAGTGTCATTAATCGAGTTTGAAAGAGTGACCATGTATAAGGAGAGAGTAGCAGCAATGAGAGAGCGGTTTATGTTCTGGGAGCTTTGCTGTTGTACTTATCCACATGATGCCCTCAGGCACCGAGAGCCGCAAAAAGCTGAAAATTTACTTTGGCAACCAGGAGAAAATGCTCACTATTTTTGAAGTTTACTTGAATTATTTTCTTTACTTGCATTTTGTTTTCACTCACCGGTTAGTTTCAGGTACAACTGCTATGTAAGATTTAGGAAATGTTGGTTTTGTTTGAGGCTTTAAGAAAATGGCACAAACTGACTCAAGGAATCATGGTTTGGGTTTAAATGCACTGCGTTACAACAGGACCTCCATTCACTGAGCTGGGAGTGACTCAGCCTTCCCACAAATGCAATCTGAAGTT
>VOQJ01022789.1:43697-57937 GCA_015052665.1 Apistogramma diplotaenia | reverse complement strand
AAGTTGCTGCATGGGGGATTCGTGCAGGGAGGATGTCAGGGTGGAAGGATAAATCACCAAAACACAGGATAGTCTACATTTCCTTTTTAATCGCGGTCACAATCAATAATTCTGTTACATAACAAAATTGATTTGTTCTTACATGTAAGTTGACATTTTAAACGGCTCAGACAAATGATGCAGTGAAGGTGATGTAAGCATCAGATAAGAAAACGCCTCTATCGGTGTAAAAGTATTCTGTCGGAATATAAAGCAGCTGAGCACCTCCATTTCTGCTGAAATGCTGAGAAAACATCTTATCATGAAGACCGTGTGATGATCAGAAGCTCCAGAAAACCGCTGACTGGATTAGACGGATTATTGTGTCGACTGAAACTACTCGGCTCAGCTTAAGGAAGATTGCGATCACAGTAATAAAGGAAGAAAGAAAGCAGTGCTTGTTAGGAGGCAGCATGTGAGCTTTGGTATCCACTATAAAACGTACCTTTTTAGACCCAATAGCCAAAGATCCTTGATAAGAATATGTTTCTACATTAGAACAGCGGGAGGAAGCCAGTGTACAGGCACATCCCCCTGCTGGATGCACCATTTAAGAACATTATTTTATATAATGATTAAGAAAGTGCCATTTTTAAGTCATTCTAGACTCCAAAAATCTGTTTGGAGTCAATTTTTTTCAAAGAAGTGGCCAAAGAAGCGCATGCAGATGTGGAGCGGTGTGTTTGAGAACCCTGCTTTTAGCATTTGAACTCGCAACAGAAGACTTTCAATACAAGGCAGCAAAAAGCTAACTGAATCATCAGATTATTAACATGTTGTTCATTCGAGGAAAAGCCCATTTGAAAGCCTTTATTGTTAGTGACAGCTTTAGTCAAAAATGAAAAAAAAAAGTATAATTACTGTCTGACATGCTGTATATCAAAGGAGCCTTTTAGTGAGCACAGCTGTTTCTCAGAGAAACTTGCTGTGAACAGTGGTAATTGCAGGTGCTCACACTGATTCCTCCTCTGTCCATGCATTCATTCACTTAATTTGCTTACAAGTACACGCAGCAAACCCTGGGACAAATATATGGCATCATGTCACACCTAAGCCGAGATACCTCACACGTGTCAACACTGAAGCGTGCGCCTCACTTTAATGGGATTCTGCCAAAGCGGTGCAAGTAATCAGTCATATTTTCGCATCCTTGCAATTACCCCCTAACCTCAATAATGTAATTGCTTATTGGGCTTCCCAGACAACAAGTAATCTCCAAAGCTTCTTCATTAGCAATTACATATAACTGGGGAATTAAGAAGATATTTCTGGAAACAGGCTCTCGTGTTGGCTGACATTGATGTGTGGAAGGTGGGCAGACGGATTGCAGTTTGCAGCATTAGCTGTGGGTCACAGGCAGGACTTGGCTCATTATTTGGTCTTTGACATCATGCAGAGAGCGGCGCACCTCGCAGAGACCTTGATAGCTCGACTGGCTGCATGTCCATCAAAATGTGCTCTCGCGTCTGATGAAAGTTTTGGCCGGTGGAAACTGTAATGGGTTTGGAAGGACAAAAAGGGAACGCGAACAGACATCCAGTAATTGTACTGGCAGTGTGCTCAGACCTGCTGGAAACAGTCAATAATTTGTTTAAGAGTTCAGCTGGCAGCAGAAAAGGAAAAGTTGAGGTCTTTCTGTATAAAGATTGAAAATAAAGGTTGTTTTTTTTTAAGCTAATCAGAGGCAGACCTGCTGGTGTTTGGTCTTTCTGCATAACTCAAGTGCTCTTAAGCTTCAGGCAATCACACCACCATGTCTGACTGTTGGTATGAAATGCTGTATTAGTTTTATGTCACATGTAGTTCTCCTTCCTAAAAGTTCAGCTTCTGTCTCATTGGTCCACAGAATATTTTGGGAACCATCAAGATGTGTACTGTTGTCAGTAAGTGAGCCGAGTCCTCCTGATCATCAGTGGTTTTCTCCATTTTTGCCCAGTCTCTTTATTTTTCTTTTTTCAGTCATAGAAAGTAAACCCTGTTGCGATTTAATATCATCATAATTATTTATGTTGGGTATGATGAGAAATATTTATTAAAATAAAAACGTAATTGTTAATCCCATTATCGTTGGTTTATTAGCACAAAAATCAGAAGAGGAAAGACTGGCCTGTTTGTTTTTTTGTTTTCAGGCTTCATTTAGTGACCTGAGCTTTTCTCGTGCTCTTAAAGGGTATTAAAAGGTCAGCGATAAAGCCAGAGGCCTCAAAGACTCTCACATGAGAACAAACAACAGCAAACACATACAACGATGTTAAGAAAGTGTTGGTTTCAGTTTGATAAAAAATCTAAACATATACTTATGAGCCACTTTCTTAGAGGTACCTTACTACATGTATTGTTGCCTTCAGAACAGCCTTAATTATTCCCGACATTCAATAAGATGCTGGAAGAATATTTCAGAGATTTTGGTCCAAAGTGTGTTACTATGTGATGCCATCACACGGTAGCTGCACACTTGTCGCCTGCACATACATGATGGGAATCTCCACATCCCAAAGGTGCTCTGTTGGACACATACTGGTGACATTGAGCTCATTTTCATGTTCAAGAAACACATTTGAGATGATCAGAAGCAGCAATGAAAAGATGGGTACACTGTATCATAAAGGGATATGGTCACCACCACCTGCCTGAACCACTCATACTATGCAGGATGGACACATTTTGACTCTACCATCTGAATTTTAAAGCAGAAATCAAGAGTCAAACTATGCGATGTTCTCCCCAATCTTCTATTGTCTAATTGTGAACCAGTGCATATTGTAGCCTCGGGGCCCTGTTTTTATCTGGCAATCAGCTTCAAGGTTTGACATGTTGTGCAGTCAGAGAAGCTCTTGTGCATAAATTGGTTTAAACAAGTCATTATTTAGCTAAGTGTTGCCTTTCCAACAGCTCAAAGCAGTCTCTGGCCATTCTCCTCTGACCTCTGGCATCAACAATGCATTTTCTCCCAGAGAACTGCTGCTTCTCTGCAAACACCAGAGATGGTTGTGTTAGGAAATGTCATATTTGGGCTAAAGTAGTAGTAGTAGTACAGCAGTTCTAATGACGTTGTTTTGAGGGTTTCCCTTATCTTTAATAAATGTTTTATGGTTTTAGATTTAAGAGATTTAAAGATTTAAAGCTACAATTTATAAAAGTAGTAATTTTCCAGGTCCAAAAAACAAAGAGCAGCACATTGCACACTGGTACAATGAGGTGTTGTCTACCCAGTGAGCAATTTTGATTATGAGTAGAAAGAAGCTTTCCCCGTCTTCACTGCCAACTCTGTCACAGTTAAGTGGTCTGCAAGCAGTGAATGTTCCTGACACAAAAATAGACACATTCAAGCCGTCCTGCTTTTGCTTAGTGACTCACAAGTCAGTCAGTTTTCAATAAAAATGTATGGATGTTCAATCGCGAGCGCTTCCAACTCACTGAAAGCTTCATGCTCACCTACGGTTTTGAACTTGCACTCTCGCTATGGTAAAAAGTCCCGAGCTGTGATCACAAGAGCCACGTGGGCTTTAAACTGTTACATTTTGTGAATATTGTGATAAATGAGAGTGACAAGAGTCACTAAAACATGCCCACTGCTTCTTTTTTAAACTGTTATGCATTCCTAAGCATCCTCGAGCTAAAAGGCCCAAATGTGTTTCAACTGGTTTTGACTGAATGAGAGCGGAGAATTTAACTTTGCATAAAGCAGAGGTATTTAATTGTTGCATGCAGGTTAAAAGTAAATGAAGTCAGTGGTTTTTTTCTCTGACTTTTCCTCAAAAGAAGCCAAAAAAACCTCACAACCCACTTTTTTTTAAAATTTTTTTATAAATCATTAACAATTTTTTTCTTTCTTTTCTCTTTTTTTTCTTTTGCAAAAATGCCGAAGCATTAAAAGATCTTTTCACTGGAACTAAGAGGCCGAGCCCAACTCCTGAGAAACCCCCCTCCACCAAACTTTACACTTGGCACAATGCAGTCAGACAGGTACGGTTCTCCTGGCAACCGCCAAACCCAGACTCATCCATTGGACTGCCAGACTGGTCACTCCAGAGAACACTCCAGTCTCACTGTTCTAGAGTCCAGTGGTGGCGCGCTTTACACGACCACATCTGACAGTTTGCATTGTGCTTGGTGATGTAAGGCTTGGATGCAGCTGCTCGGCCATGGAGAGCTATTCCATGAAGCTCTCTGTGCACTGCTCTTGAGCTAATCTGAAGGCCACATGAAACGTGGAAGTCAAATATCAAAATCTAATAGGGTTCACATTTGCCGTTTGAATGAAATGACTCACTTTCTGCAACAGTATCAGAGGTTTTCTACAGGAGTTAAAGCTGCAATTTGTTAGAACACTTTCTACCTTTACTTCACTATGAAGTAAAGAAACTCTTTACTTCCTGCAAGGGCACTGAGTCCATTCACAGTAAATACCAGGCAGAACTGCTGCTCACACAGCTGTTCACAAAATGGAGCAAAACAGCAATTTAAACAATGAAATCTTAATATGTATCAAACACTTGTGTTGACACGTGCATCAGATTTCTCTGTTTTGCTCATCGATTATTTTGTTCATTTGAAAGCTGAACAACTAGAAAAGCAGAAAAAGAGACTGATAGAATGATTTAAGGGGCCCACTGACAAATTAGTGTCTGCTGTCTGCCTTCGAGTCAGCTCTGCAGTAGTTAATGCCCCCAGCCTGACAATAGGCAAAAATTAGTTTGCTAGATGGATTATTCTGGCTCTATTAGCATGACGTTCGGAAAGTGCAGAGCTAAGAATCTAATCAGCGATGCCATCAAGAGGGACAGGTTGGACCACTCTGCTGCTAACAAATGGGATTGCGGCTGTGTTGAAATGAACAGTGCATTATTATTGCCAGAGCGGTTGGTACTTGCATGATGCTGTACAAGAAGCTCAACAAATCATGGTTTGACCTTTACACTTATGATGTAGGCATTGTTTCTTTATCTGATTTAAACAGAAGCAAAAAATTAATAAATACAATACTTTCTGGCAAATCAGAGGCAAACAGTTGTTGTAGTTAGCATCTCACAGGGTCCAAAGCTCAGTTCCTAGCATTTTATTTTGAAAAGAAGTCTCATCCTTTGCACATTTCATGAGATTTGTCATGTTACATATGGCTGATAAATTTATTTTAAAACAAAATCGTCCTAACTGAAATACGAACGCACTAGCCACTTTATTAGGCACAGCTGTTCAACTGCTCATTAATGCATATATCTAATCAGGCAATCACATACTGGCCACTCAGTGAATTTAAGCATGTAAACAATGTCTATACGACCTGAAAGTTCAAACTGCAGAATGGGGAAGAAAGGTGATGGTCGGAGCACTTCGGAAAATGGCGATTTGCTGGGATTTTCTTACATAACTATCTTTAGGGTTTGCAGAGAACGGTATGAGCAGCACTTCTCTGGGTGAAAATGTGCTGTTCATGATGAAGAATGGACAGATGCTTTGAGCTGATACTGTAGTAAGGCAATAGCAACTAGAATGACCACTTGTTACAACCAAGGTATGTAGAAGCATCTCTGTACCCACAACACATCCAGCCTTGAAGCCGATGGGCCATAGCAAGAAAAGGCCACACTGCCACTCCTGTCAGCTAAGAACAAGAAACTGGAGCTACAATTCACATAAGCTCACCAAAATCAGACAGTTCTGCCCTGTACCAGTGGTTCAGGCTGGTGTGGGTGGTGTAATGATGTGGGGAATATTTTTGGGGGTGGCGGGGGGAGTGCAGTGACCCAGTATTGTTCATGTGCATAATCACATGTGCTAAAGTGTGAAAAATGGCAGGTACAATCAATGGTTTCAGATGAAACCACTGAGACTTCACCTCACTCTGTCAAGTGACCAGTTGAGGTCATCTTGAATAACGGTGAATGGGCTTGAGGTGCCTGGGAACGGAGCTCAGGACTGCATTATAGAGGACGGACAGTTGATGTCATGTCTTTTGTTTTAAATTGTTTCTAGTTTTGTATTATTTCTAGTCAAAAGCTACTTTTGGCTGCTCCCTTATTCACAAGGAGCCTATTTGCTGTTATGTAACGCTGTGGCAGGCACAGCGGAGGACCCTGCAGGACACCTGAGGCGGAAGTAAAATCCAAACTCAGCTTCCTATTGCTTTGCCTCTGGTTAAAAAGGTTTGCTTTCTTCACTGCTCAGCTGTGCAGGGGAGCAGCTGGAAAGGCATTCACCATCCATCTCAGACCCCAGATCCAATCAGCCACGGGATCCCACTTCTGATGCCTTTACCTCAGCAAAATAAAGCAGTCTTGGTGGTGAAACCATTGTGCCAAAAAGATACTAAGTAGATTTAGCCAAAAATAACACACTCCTATAAATAATCTAAATTGGCATATTTTTGAATATGTCCAGGTTCATGGACCTCATTGGCACAGTCCAGATGAAGCAGGTATCCCACCTATAGACACACCTGTGGCTTGGAAGACGAGTGGATCATCTAATGGTGTTTCGTGCATTGCATGGTGAGATTTCTTTGAGCTTCTAAAACCAACAGTTAAAAAACACTAAAAGGCATCAGTGTGTGAATGGGTGAATGTTGCCTGCAGAATAAAAACACTCTTACATAAGTACCAGTCAATCCATTTACCTTTTATCTCTGAATAGAGGATGTAAATAAGACTTTAATCTACACCCTGACGTAGGTGTGAGAACAGGCCTTGTAAGTTTCAGAAGGGTTTAATTAGCTGACTGAGATTTGAAATGTCAAATTTTATATGCCTGGTAGAAAGTCACCATTAACCCCAGCATTTGTGTTTCCTCACAGTACATATCTGAGCCTGCAGTTCGTCTTTCAGAGGAAAATCCCCAAATATTGTCGCCTTGGAACAATTTGAGAGCCGAGCAGCTGCAGATATAAATGAATTTAACGTGTAATGTTGTTTCTCACTGCGAACGAAACCAACGAAATGTGAGACAATCACACCACAGAGAACCACTAGTTTTCCTGGTGACTTTCCAGTGCAGAATTCCCTCTGGTTTCCAGTGGCCCCCGCGTCGCTGACCCTGTCACTACCAATTGCTTGTATTTGCAATTATGCCTTGTTTACTTCTATCATTGCCTTTAGCTGTGGCAAGATGCTTATGTAACACAGCATACTATGCATGATCATCTGCACTGTTGTCTTCCTGAGAGAAATCAATTTGCCCCAATGGTTCACATCGCTTTCTGCTGTGTGTTCTCTGTGTTTCCTGCCTGTACGGGTGAAAAGTGGGAGTCCTGTCATGATTACTAATATGTATGGCACAGATTGGCCTGAGTTTGAAGCTAATTCTTTATGAAATCTCGAGCTCAAAGGCAAAATATACTGAAGTGGCTGGATGGAGCTCGGGGGCTGGAGTATTTGGCACAACATTTAAAGATTTCAGCGTGTTTGAGGGTGCAAATTTTGCCAAAATGAGCATAAACTTCTGAAATAATTAGGGAGAAAAAAAATTGCATGTCAAATTTAGAAAAGGGCACCGTCAAGAGCCTGTCAGCATTATTCCACTGTATGTTTCACATGCACAAATTTGGTACACATGCAACCTGATCGTGTCCTCCCATCTTGTTGCACTTCACTGCACAAGGGGGTCGGGAAATCTATTAACCTTTCAGCCAGCAGGAGAACTACCCAGCTAGCCAGGAGGGGAGCAAATGCATCTGCATTTAAAGGTTAAGGGAGATGTGGAGTAATGAAGCAGAGGGACAGAAGAGTAAGGGTGGTGGGGAGATATTTGAGATTTGATATCTAGGAACATAAGTACACAAGCCACTGCTCAGACTGACCAAAGTATTTGTGTGTATTCTCAGCAGGCATGCTCGAAGCTGTTTATTTCAGCTCTAGTGGAAAAGAGCACTTCTCCAGTGCTGTGTGCTTTCACCTTCACACTGAGATCTAGTGACTTTTTTAAAATTATGGGTGAACATTAGAGAATCTGACTGCAGACAAAGATGAAACAGCATTTGGGAGTGAGACCAAACCTTCAGTAAAATTCTGCAGTCTAAAGAAATTACAGGCTGACACTGAGTTGCTTGCGCTCTGCCTTTTCACATTTCTTCACTTTCCTCAAAGTCAATCGAGATCCAGAAAGATACATAAAGAATAAAAACAATTCCTTACTTGATTTTTTAGTTAATTAAAAGTGCCGTTAGGGGAAACTACCAGCAACAGCCCATGAAAAACAATGAAGCTACTTCCTTTTTGTTTTTTCAAAGTGTCATGTGAATATTTAGACAACGCAGTGAAATCCCAAAAGTTCGAAGTGATTAACACTCCAAATACCAGCTCATTTCCTGGGAGAAAAAGAAAATCGAAATTTGTCTGTGATTGTACTAATAGAGTATTGATTTCTGAGACAGTTTGCAGCAGCTGACGACATGCGGGCAGGTTAAAAAGCTCTAGTTTAATGGCTGGAACTTGTTTTGAAGGCACGACTTGACATTCTTTGGCTTGAGCTGGTTAAATAAGCAGCCGTGGGTCTCGTAATCCACTTATTTAAAAAAGGACACAGTGCAGAGCTTCTTGTCTATTCCTTGGCAGGACCTCTTCTTCTTTCGGCTGTTCCCTTTAGGGGTCGTCACAGCGGATCATCTGCCTTCATCTCAGCCCATCCGCTGTCACATCAACCCTCTGCACGTCCTCCTTCACTAGATCCAGAAACCTTTTCATATTTTTCTCCTGCCTGACAGCTCCATCATTTGTCCAATATTGCCACTATTCCTGCAGCACGATGTCCAGATGTATTTCTTGGGGCAAAATAGTGTGTTGTTCATTTGCAGTTTATGCATAAGCTACATTTTAAGATGACAAATCTTGGAAATATTAGAAAGCCTGGTTGTTTTGTTTTGTTTGTTTTCCTTCTGGCACAGCTGGGATTTTCTGCATCAAATTTACTGAGTTAGATTTGGATTTTTTCCCCCATACATTGAGACACAAGCATTTCATCATCAGGGCAAGCAATACATGCAGTACTTGTATATTGAAATCTAGAAATAGACACCAATTAAAGCATATCAAAGTGAAAGTGATCCCTCTCATTCATCTCATACAGCATTAAGTCATAAAGCTTCTCACTTGTTTGCATCATCCTTTAAATCACTGCCATGTCATGGTTGCAGTTGGCTATTGTCTCTGGAAGCAGGATTAACTGTGCTTGATTATCGAGCCTCTGGAAACTCCATTTTACTGCTGTAAGATTAGCACACACCTCTGCTTTTAGACTACACAGTTAATGATACTGGATATAGAGATTTAGCACTTTAACGTTTTACATGGTACTTTGTACTGATCCATGCATTGTATTAATGCTTTAATTGTGCATTAATTTGCTAGTTTGCATGAATTCGTTGGAATCTGCTTTCGTGTGATACAAAACTTTACCAATAAAACAGGAGCAAATGCAAATTAGAAATTTCTTCCAATACTTTCATCCTGATTGCCAGCAGACAGACAGCTGGTGTGCACACTACAAGGCCATATCTCCTGAGTTATGCTCGGTTAATTGGCAGAATGACAGCTATTTATCACATGCACAACAGTGCGCAAAATGTAATTTTCCCATAAGAAGAAAATAAAACGTTTATTGGCACATGCAAGTGCATGCACAGCTGACAACAGCTACTAGAACTTGCAGGTGTGATCACCTGTCCTGCCAAAATTACAACCAGCAGCTCCAAACAAAGAAAACAGAACATCAGTTCAGGACAAACGAGAAAAAGCTGTTCGAACATGTCAGCATGTGGAGCTGAAAAAGCATCAGCAACAGGGACAGCCAACAGGAGCTCACAGTTACACGTTTAAACGAATCCGCCTGCGTGTGGAACCAGAGTTACGTGACAGCTTAATTAAATTTATTAGGGTCGTTATAATGAAGTGAAAACAGGTACTGGAGAAGGCAGATGCTAATTTTTAGACTAAATTGCTTTTTGCAGACGGCACAACTTCTGTCCGAGTTGGATAACATAAGTTGCTTCAAAATAAGAAAAATCAAAACCTGAAAATCATGACTACAGGGGAGGAAACATCCTTTCTATACTGTGGTGTGCGTTTAAGTAAGCAAGGAGGTTATTTCAGAATCCAATTGTGGAGCAACGACAGTCATTTTGAACGGTTAATGAAGGAAGTAAATGCCTTGATCTTCAGTGGATCCAGGCCCAGGGCCATATTCAAATAGTTAATGAGGTAGTTATTAATGGATATCTCTGTAAGCCCTGTAAGCTCTCACTGAGGCAAACTGGGGTTCAGCTGGCCCTTCTTTCCCTAAAACGTCTTGTTGTGTAGCAGCATGTGAACCTGCTAGCATTACCCGGTGGATGGTAGCAAATACATCAGAAAGACCATTTTGAATCCATCATTTTAGTAATACCACTCAGAGCACTTTGCCTAATTCAAAAGGAAGCATTCAGATGGAGTGACAGCTGCATTCAGCCCCAGTCAGGCAGAATGAAGAGCGAGAGAAACACTTGAGCTGAAGACAAAACCTTTTGCTTTCCAAGTGAATATTATATTTGACTTCAAGGAGATGCAACAGCCCCAAAAATGTATGAAATACAATTTGAAAAATGCAGAAATCCGCTGTTAATCAAGAAGTTGACTTAATTACGTTGCTACATCTGATGCTTTGCGTGTTAAATGAAAGTCTCATAGGTCTGTGAAGCCTCTTTTCTCCACTGGTGGCTCAGACGGGTCATGATTGTCATTAATCCATTAACAAACACCCAGAAAACTGCCAAATGGATTCACAGTCACACTGTGCTTTTAATAAACTATTATATAAGTGTCACAATGTTCTGAGAGACAAATAATGATGTATAATAAAGTAGAGATATACTTTTTGCTCATGCAGAAGGCAGGAGTGTTTCTGTAAGTGGAGCTACTCCTAACCCTAACCCACCTCCAGCTCTTCTGGAGGATACCAGTGCTAGTAAGCCAGCAAAGAGGCATAATCTTTCCAGCTCTCCTGCTCGTTCCAGCCCTGCTCTGAGGGTCTCTTCCAGGTTTGACATGGCTAAAATACCTCAGTGCTATCCAACGGCCCTTCTGCAGCACCTCTAATGCTTCACATTAACTGCTAGATAGATGTTAGATACTCTAAAAGTATTATTGCACTCTTAAAATGTGGTCACACCTAAAGGCTTGTTGGGTGAAGTGAAATATCAAAGCCTGCAATTTACACTAATAGCGGAGGTGGTCAGTGAGCTAATGCATCTTTCTTCTTGTACCATTTCAAGTATGAAATTAGATACACGAATGATTACTGTGATTTACCTTTTATTGTCTAATAAGTGATGCTTTCCTAAGGCTTTACTGCAGCCACCTCCAGCTGCTGCTTTGTTCGTGAGTCTCTCGGCTCCAGTAACTGAAAATTGTGCTCTAATGGGTTGAGATCAGGAGCAAAAGACATTTGTATAAAACTGTATTTATTTAATATAAAAGACAGGTTTTAAAAGTGAAGACGGTATTTGTCTCCTGCACTTAAGTTCTACCACAAACAAACATGAGCTTAATAAAGAAAAGGGGAAAGAAAACACAAAATGAGGCTGGTAATATTTTTACTTTAAGAACTTTTTTCTCTGACAGTTTTTGGCACTTTCTGCTATTTCTGCTTCCTCAAACAACTTCCTCCGAGAAGTGCGAATGTGAAATAAAAAGCCTGACAGTCCAAATTGCTGGCTTTTACATCCCTGCCCAATCCATTCCCCAAAACCATTACCCCAGGTGTGATGATCCAGTCTGATAAAGGGAAGATAGACCAAGACTGAAGCTGCGTTTCTGCTAGCTGTGATTACACAACGGTGTTATCCCGTCCTCCTGCTTTAGCTCTTTGTTCCAGGTGATGTGCTGATGAGCTGCCTCTCCCTATAGGCACGCTATCTCTGTGGCTAACACATACAGATGGCACAGACAGTGAGATAGGATCGTTGCCTGCCCACATGAGAGCCGAGCCAGAGGCAAGACAGGTTGTCGGTCTGATCCAGTACCACCTTTTGTCGTGTTGTTTCACAGACTCTTGGTTGTTCTGAAGACAGTTAGATTCAACAGGTGATGCTAGAATTTATGGCGTGTGATGACAACTGTTGTCTACACAAAGCAAATTCAAATAAACATGATGTAAAAGGAGGTTGGAATAAAAAAAATCACATTCTAGTTCTGCAGAAGGGTGTCATTTCTCACCACTTTTATTGGTTTAGGCCAATTTTCTCAGAAAATTTTGCTTATATGGGCTTAGCAATGTTTTTCCCCTCTGAGTTGCCTTCAGTTATCACCATTAGGTTAAAGTAATGAGCTTTTCATCATGCCTATCAGAATACTGCATGCTTTGTCTTTCTCAAGCTCTATATTTTGTGTTAGAAAAAACAATGTAATCAAACATGCTGCTGCAGTGGAAGAACCAATAAGACTTCATTGTTATTTTGCTAGAATGAAGACTGGTTTTGCCGCAGTGGAAACAGGCGTTACTCTCACCCTTTCCCGGCTTTACAAAGGATGTTATGTAACATCTACAGGCAGAAAAACAATTCGCCCTGCAACATTAACACATTTGAAATAAAATAAACCCTTTATGCAATATAATTTGAGTCGCCATCATCCTAAATGAGACAGCCCACTTCGTTGGCCAATAGCATTAGCATAACCAACAGTTGTGTTCAGAGCATCCTTTTGCTCCTTTTCAGACCATTTTCCATAAACCCCGGAGACAGTCGTGAGGGAAAATCTTTTTTTGAAATTCTCACACCAACAGCCAGCAAACAAGTCACATTAAAAGTCACTTAAAGCTCCTTTCTTCTCCACTCTGACGCTCAGCTTGAACTTCAGCAGGTCATCTTGACCACGCACTGAGTTGCTGCCATGTGATTGGTTGATAAGGGCGTGTAGATTACTATATAAAGCAAATGCTATCCGATGCTACTGACACTGAATGAGATTCGTTAATAACCCGATGAGCCGAAATGAACAGCGCAGTGGCATTACAATCTGGAAATTTCATACATTTTTAGTAAATTGAAATCAGAACTGAGACTCAGCTTTGATAAGCATTAAAACACTGCTCATTTTCTTATAAATCAAGCCCTCATAGCTTCCTGTTGCAGGGGGAAAAGCTGTCAGTCAAACATGAGTGCTGTGTCACTGGTGGAGGATTTTTTTTGGGGTCTTTCTGAGTGAAAAGATGTTTTCCCAGATATACATGTCCATCACAGTAGGTGCTGTACTTTGCGCCACAGGTGTTATGTAATACAGCGCCTATCCACTCTTATGTAACCGCCATCTTACCCTTTCATTTTATTAATACCCACCCAGCCAGTGTCAGGCCTGAATATCTCCTTTAATAACCCCGGGAGGGGGGGAAGGATTGATGTTGAAGAGAGGATTCCTTCAAAGGAGGCTTTGTGGCTCCATTTTTTGAGCTGGCGAGGGTTTAAGGATAGGTCAGCCCATTTTTTATTTATTTATTTTTCCATCAGCTGTCAGTGTGGATAGACAATGAAGTGGCAGCAGCTTGATGCCGCCCTCTCTCCAGCCCTGTTTGGGTGCCTGTGCCGGTGATTTCTGTCAAACGCACCTCAGGATTCTAATAAAGTCATACAGGCCTTGTGAATTTATTGAGGATTATGTGCTCCTGTCTCATCTGCTCTCCTCTTATGAGATTTACTCCCAGCTATTCATGGGAAGGGGAACATCGTAGCGTTTGACAAATGAAGATGTCGTCGTCGTCGTCGTCGTCGTCGTTTCTGAGGGTTTTATTTATTTATAAATTTTTTGGGGGGGATTATCTGAACAAGCTTTGTATTCTGCCATGTGAGCTACATAATTGAAAAGGGTTTCTGCCTCACTCATTACATTACATATTTCAGAGCAGTGGTTGCCAATTTTATATGACATTTGTGCATGAATGGGGACTTTGGAGCAAAGGATCGATGCATTCGAGGAGGAGGTGGAAAGAGACACCAGGCAATTAAAGATCTTAAATCGCTTCAGGTGAGACCTTTCAAACCTGTGCAATAATAATTTGGTAAGTCAATTTAGAAGGTAGGAGATGTGTGATCAATCTTAACCCCCGTCAGGAATACCAAACTCATGTTAGCTCTTGTGTCACAAGCAGCTCAATTCAATCTCCATTGGCACCAAAATGAGCTGGAAACCACTGCAAATGCCCCCCCCCCCCACTTCCTCCCTTGCGTCAGGCAATTTTTT
>VOQJ01022789.1:29944-42362 GCA_015052665.1 Apistogramma diplotaenia | reverse complement strand
GGGTGTGGGGTGTGGAGTGTGGGGATCAAATGCCATGAATTATACAGTAGCATGTTTCATTCTCATCTCCTTGTATGAGTGAAAGTATTCCCTCTCCCAGGTTGATTAGTTACTATGAAAGAATCCATTTGATGAAAGGCACACGCTGTGGGAGGGAAGTGCAGGTGCTGAAAAAGGGACTTATCTGCCCTCCCCCACCTGGTGCCTGGGGGAGAGGTTTGTTGGTGAACCCTGGTTGATTGGACCTTTACTCATGGGCCCAATCCAGGCTGAGCCTGGTGGATCCACAGGGTCTTTGGATTTTCTGTGGAGCCACAGGGTTCCTGTCATGAAGCTCTGAGTGGCAGACATGAAGGGGACTCTAACACGGGACACCCAAGGCGACAGAAATTTGAAATGCAACTCAGGACAGAGCTGTACCAAGCATAAATGCAACGTTTTAGATTTCCTGCTCTCCGTGTTCCTACCATCACCTATTGCCTCAAGATGTGAGATGATACTACAAAAACAATACTAAATAGTGGTGTCTGGGCCCACTCAGAGTTCAGTCGGGGTACGATTTCCGCTTGCCACCATGGATGTGCACAGCTGTAAACATCACAGTTGAGTAGTCATTCCAGTTATACTTTTTCCATATTTGCATGAAGTCTGCCTAAAGGACCTGCAGGAGGTCTTCCTATATTGTATCATGGATGAGTCCACGCGATCGCAAAGAACCAGCAGGCACACTGAAGTCTGGATGGAGGTTTGAATTCATCCAATGATGAAGAAATTTACATTTGACCAAAACGATGTAACCTGTGCGTGTTCTGCATTACGCCTGTTGTGGTCGGCATTGTGTTCTCACATGATATGAGAGAGAAGAGAGAATATTAAAAAAAACACAAGCTGTGTGTTGTGCATCTTCTAGGCCTGGCTTCCCTCTTGCCTGTGGCTCTAAGTATCATAATAATGTAACACATTACATACAACTGGTCCTTTATGTCAGTTTAAGCTCTTAAAAGTTAACAAGAAGCATAAAAAAATATATATATAAGTGAAAATACAACTTAACAATGGGTCCTTTTCCTTGGATTTGAATGATGGGTCCGGTGTATCCTTCGTGGCCTACCAAATCTCATGATTCATTGCACAGCAAAACTCAAACGCGGCAATGGTGAAGGGGAGTTTTCAATTTTATGGGTTCAGTTACACAATGTAAACTTATAGGATGTTTTCAAGTGAGAATGTAGATGTGTAAGCTGCAAATATCTGCTGGATTTATCAAGATATTGCTTAATTTCAGAAGTGTTCTGATGTTTTCAGAGATGTCTGCTCTCGCTGGTGTAAAAGCAGCTCACCTCACCAGCTGTCAGCTGACCGGGCGGTCGAGGCTCATAATACCCGAAAAGAACTCCTGATTCCCGGCTCATCCTTTTCAAACCACCGCTGGCTTTCGCTGCTGAGTGGAAGTTACACACAAATATAATTCACTCACATCATCTCAAACAGCTGAGGTTTGGTTTATTTCAGTGTTTCATTTTTGTGAAAATTAATCATTCGCTCATTTTTATTCTTTGATGTTGAAATGTGTTTTTCATGTTTTAACAACTTATTCTGAATTTTGAGGTAACATTAAATAAACAAAAAAAAAAAGGAGCAAAAGTTCGAGCTCTATTGTAACAGCTTCTTTTCCACAGCTATGCTTTGCACTGTCACAGTTGCTAGGCGACAGGAGGTAAGAGCAGGTGAGGACAGGGAGGGGCTCAGTAATAGCAACAGCAGAATGATTGGTACTTTCACGTGCAAAAGTCTCCAATAACATCGGGAAAAAAACTGCTCAATTTGATGCTAGTTGCTTTTAGTCGTGAGATCGGTCTGAAAACTCACTAAATATATCAATGAGATGCTAAGATGGCACCGCTGCTTGGTTGGCTTGGGAGTGCCCCTGGTAAGGATCCTGCTGCCAAGCCTGCGCAAAGAGGCTTAGTGGTGACCACCTGGCAGTCATTCACCACTACTAATGGACCCAGGAAAAGTTGTAGTAATGATGACTTTCAGTTGGCTAGGCAACTCCGTGGTATCCCCTTAGAAGGAACCCAGCTACCTCACCCCTATGTGCTGGCGAATGCCTGGAGGTTGCTATGAAACGTCTTGGTATCTCTTCAAGAGACCTGTAGGCTGAACCCACATAAAGGACATTCTGAGCATCTCCTTGCACCCTCTGCATCCCTGGCAATGGAAATCATAAATGTAGTAATGCAACGAGCCGAAGTACAATTAGCACTCTTTGTATCAATAGTCGGGTTAAATGAAACACACTTGAAGAGCCACTACACTTCAGCGCACCCTTGCCAATGCCATCCCCACTGCAGTGCTTTTAATCAGAGAGATATGACTGCACACGGCACATTGATTATTGTGATTACATTGTCCTGAGGTTAGAGTTGGGTGAGTGTACAGTAAAAGGGAAAATCAGTCCGGACTGAAGAACACAATTAAACACAAAGCAAGGCAGTAATATTTTATGGATGCAATCAGCTTGTACTTGTAACGCTTTTTACCCCGAACACACACATTCACAAAGACGACTGAACAGAAGATTCTGCTCTTCCATAAAAGGGAACATAAAATATGTAACAATAACAAAATACAGCAACCTATTACCATTTAGCGACTGAGTTGTATTCATTTAACCATGAAAACGTTGATATTTTGCATTTAATATCTCTTCAGGACGGAGGTTAGTGAAATCCCGCTTCAGAAGCTGCCTGTGCAAATATTCATCATGTCTCTATATATTTTCCTCATTAGGCATCTCTGATGAACAGCCTTGTTTACACGCTTTGCAATTTAGAAGAATGCATTTCATTAGTTGATATATCTGGCAGGAGTCAGTGGAATATAGTCTAAAACTCAGCACACGCACTACATCCCTAAAGTGCTCTATTGAATTGAGATCTGCTGACTGTGGAGGCCATTTGAGTTGATGAAACCAGTTTGAGATGATCTGAGCTCAGTGACACGGTGAGCTGTTTTGCTGGAAGCAACCATCAGAAGATGGATACACTTTGGTCATAAAGGAATGGACAGGGTCAGGAACAACACGCAGCAGGGCTGGCCACGCCATTACCGGCCTGAATCGTTGCTCCAAGGCAGCATCGATCCATGCTTTCATGTTTACACCGGATTCTGACCCTACCATCTGAATGTGGCAGCAGGAAATTCATCAGCCCATTTTCCCAATCTCCTTTTGTCCAATTTTAGTGAATCTGTCCAAATTATAGCCTCACTTTCCTGTTCTTGGCTAACAGGAGTTGCACTGGGCGTGGTATTCTGCTGCTGTAGCCCATCTGCTTCAAGGTTCAACGTGTGCATTTAGAGATGCTCTTCTGCATATAGTATGTCCATTTGTAGACTTTTTTTCTTCATATTTTGCTTTCAGGGAGCAAAAGTTCCATTCAGCATGAATGAATCAAAGCAGCACACACAAGGCACCAACCCCAAGGGATGAAACAGTGTTGTGTTTACAAATAAACACAATTTGTTCCCATTTGTTTATCTGAATTTATTAAACTATCTGAATTTCAAGGAAAAAAAATCAAACAAAGACGTGATGCAGAACCTGAGATGCATCTGGTTTTTCACTTGATCCATCGACTGGTCACTGAAGTCTCATCAGGAGGCATGGAGGTCATGCCAAATATTGACTTTCAAGACTTTCATTGACTTTCTCATTTTCCAAATCAATCAATGATTTTCCATAGCAAAATGTAGAAAAAAAAGGATGGATGGCTCAAGACTTTTGCACACTACTGTGCTTACGGAAGCAAAATCTTTTTTTCATGAACTCATTTAAATATTATTCCACTCCAGCTGTCTCGTCAGCTCCACGTGTATGCGCAGAGCTGCAGGAAAAAGAGAAACCACTGCGAGGAAATGAGAGACGTTCGCAGCAGTGTAACGACTCCCTCGATAAACTGCAATGAGACTAGTGCAAATAAATCAGATGAAGAGCCACATTGCATTTTTAATGTTTTCATTGCATTTGTCCTGAGCCTACTGTCATGTATTATTTCACAAATAAACAACTCATTACATTTATAGTCTTAAACACTGTTGCCCTATGACAGGATAGGCTCCAGCCACTCCGCTGCCCTGGAAGGAAGGAAGGAAGGAAGGAAGGAAGGAAGGAAGGAAGGAAGGAAATCAGATCACTTGTCTTCGGATTCATTGTTTATCATCCATCCTAATGCTGAGAGAATTAGACAGCAAACAAGAAAGAGGCTACATCAAACAGAGCGCGCCCAAATCTTCGGTGTAGATATTTAATGATTGACAGTGAAATAAAGTGGCTGGCTTGGATTAAAATAACCAGGATATGTGATACATGCTCCTTTATGTGTAAAAATAATATTTTCAAAACTACTCATCCCAAATTCTGATTTACAGGCCCAGTGGAGTGGAAATGATTCATTAAATGAAGCGAATTCCTCCTTTGAATCTGAAGATTACACTTCGGCCTTCGAGCCGTACACATACCAGTAAAACTTTACCAACCATTACATTTCTTCTCTATGGCACAGCCCCAGAAGTGCCCAACTGCTTTGTAGCTGCTGTGTCCCTGTTTCCAGAACCTTGCCTTGCCCAGTAATGGGTATTATTGGAGCCATGCATTCAAATGGCCCTGGTGGCCTGAGCGCCACTGCTAATGTGAATTAATTGTGACTGTAGTGAGCAGTCCCTGGTTAAGATAATGACTTCACCTGGGGGGTCCTGAGTGGCAGCGAGGCAGAGGTAATTGTTCCGAACATCCCAGTGAGGCGCTCCCAGTGTGATCAGTCACCGCTCACCACGTGCTGAGAGGGTGTGTGCACAGAGCTGAGGAGAGACTGACTCCTTATTGCTGTGGTTTGTCATGATAGTGGTACTACAAGGTTTAGCTCAGATTGCTGCCCCACTGTCATTTGCACCATGCGGAGCTTTCTTTTCTTTTCTTTTTTTTGATAAGACGACATGTATGGATCAACTATAAAACTGTAAAGGTGCCCCAGTTAGAACAATTAAATAAACACATTCGCAGCTCCCAAAAAATAAACATTAATTGTTACACCATTAAAATACTGCAGAAAATACACACAACTGTGCAGTAGACACCACTGTTGCACTGCACCACTGTTTTCATTTGATGCAATTAACCAAAGGTTAACAGGAAAGACACTCTGTCTCAATTAGGATATGCTAATTAGCGCACTAATAATACATTTTGCAGAAGAGAAACTACCTTCGGCTGCTCCCTTATTCACAAGGGGTCACTGCAACAGGCGCTGTGTCATCTCCTAGGATCAATTTAGAGATCTTGTTTGTGCAGTGAGTGTGCAAATTGCTATACTACAATGCATTTATAGTAGATTACAGAAAGTTTATTCAAGACTACCACACCCACTGTGCTGCTTTTCCCTGCTGTGTGAACTGAATTTAGAGAAAAACTGTAGAAAAAGTAGAATCTGGTGCTGGAAGCCTTTCTGGTGTCTAAGCAAATGCAATAGAGCATGATTTAGCTTGGAAAAAAACATTTATAATACAGATATATCCAGTTTTGTTCTCCTGTTTCACAGGTAGCTGCATTGCAAGGAAGATGTGTTGTCGTCGGTGAACGAGCGCATAAACATGAAAAAGAGGCTCGGCTCCACAGATTTATTGTTTCTGCTACAAATAATTTGTGGGAGAACAAACTCTCTCTACAGAGACCTGTGGTGATAAACAATTGTGCAGGCATTTATGTGCAGGGCTGCAACGAGGGAAAGTATCCTGAGAAATGTTCATTATTTATACAAAGGTTTTACAGGCAAAAAGGGAACGATATCTGCTTTTTGTTTTCTTTTGCTTTTCACACGTGAAGGTGGAGCTGCAGAGGGGGCCTGATGGTGAAAGATGCCTGACCGTTGTGTGGACGTGGGCGCAGACCTGGCAGTTAACCTTTAAATGGCCTAATTAAACCACAGAGCCATTCGGAAATCCATGATTAAATCAGACCTGCTCCATGAGCAGAATGACAGATGTCTTTTTACCAGCTTATCTGCAAATCGAGCTCTTTAAAAAAAAAGACAGCTCCTACATTGATTTTCCTCTATTTTGCAATGTAACTGATAAATTTGAATTTATCTAAAGAACCTGAATTTAATCGACTGAGACCACAAGGAGACAACCCCAATCATATGAGTGTGTGTTTAGTAAAAACAGGCCACCTTGTTTCAAATTTCTCCAGCAGGCAGTTATTGAGTTTTAAAATTAATTTCTGTTTACTTGAGTGTTGTGGCAGCGTGACAGATCAGGTTTTAACAGATACAATCACAGGCTATTTATTGCTGGAAGCAGCCGTCTGAAGTTGGGTGCACTGTAGTCACAAAGGGATGGACTTGGTCAGGTAGGCCGTGGCATTTAAACCACGCTGAGTCTGTACTAAGGCTGGATCGATTTACGCTTTCATCATCTTTGTTTTCAGGTTGAACAAACTTTTTTGCAGTTACTGTTTGTAATGTTGGTCATTTGTTATTTTATGACGCTGATGTTTGATACTATGAGGCTGTTTGTGGTTCCACAGCAGAGACACTGTTCATCATCGTTGTTGTAATGAGCCCTGAATTGTGTTAATAGCTACTGATGCCGTTTATGATTTGCTTTCAGACATAAAAACATAAACTGAGTAATTCAGGAGGCTGAAAGTATTTCGCTGATGGACTTTTTTCCCCCTTAAAGCATGAAAGGAAAGTTTTCTGCTTTACTCGCCTTAGAGACATCGATCAGTTTGTCACGTCAAACGTGGGGCTCAAACGTTGGTGGCAAGTGGGAGTGGTGGGAAGGATTTTGCTCTCTTTGGTGTTTTGGTGCTCTGAAGTCTATTAAAGTTTTTCCCTGCCATAACCGTTCCAAAACACTGTTGAATTATACTGCAGTGCTCGTATTTGTTAGAGAATGTGCATCAAATTTAAGTCTACTGTAAATTGAATCTATGACCCAGAGAGCCTGAGATTATGAAGAAAAATGTTGTATCATTTAGTATTTGACACTTTACCACGATGGAAACATCACAAAGAAAATTAAACTGTCCCCTTTTTCTAACTTCTCAAATCGCTCGTCCTCAGTTCTGCTCGCCACATCTTACACCCTCCCCGAGAGATGCAAGCGAGGGATGCAGAGACGGGAGGGATGGATCTCTATGCTCAAGACACTTTTTAATATTTAGACCCATTTTAATTACGTTTATAATGGAGTCTGACAAGATAGATATTTTTTCTAAACCACACAGAGAGGAAAGTTCGATCGTGTTAAATAATAATAATGAATAAGAAGGACGAGTTGTTAAAAAGTCCTTGTCAATGCCAGTCTGTTGTTCCATATCTCTTTCAGATGTTTTAGGCAAAAGAAAGAAACCTTTGTGTTACATTAGCTTGTTGTACCCTGTGTACTCTGACGTCTCATCACCTGCTACACTAATATTTTCCCTAGTTTGGAGGTCTTAGACAACGTGCATACTGCACTCTTGTTCAGGCATGTATATTACATAATGTTTTTCAATGCATATAATCTATAACAATAACCCAGAAACAGTGCGTACTTACATGGTATTGACGTTGCATTATTATACTGGTGTGTGTGCAGGAATATTACTACACAATAAACCCACACCACATGATTTACTGATATCAGCCTGTCGCAGGGCTGACACACAGAGACAGACGACCTCTCACACTCACATTCACATCTATGGGGATTAACCTAACCCCACTGAGTGGTACTCCAGAGGAAACTGCCCACAGTGCCCAGTATGTAGCCATACATCCTGTAGCCATATGTAGCCAATGTGATGTGAGCTAAAACTCCTTATTTTCTCTTTCATTCATCTCCTGTTGTGGCGGCAAACTCCAGAGTCATGAGCATCTTGATCCCCATGTGTGCTTGTGTTTAAACAGCTCAGTGTCTTCTCATTTCCAAAGTGTACCGAGCATGGAGGCACCACTCTCAGGGGTGTGTAAACATAAGAAAATAATCCCTGTCATGTTGCTGCGACTCTAAATCTGCCAAATGGCACTCACTGGCAGGAATCCCCAGATTCGGCGGCTTCAAGTGTTGTGAGAATAATTAACACAAAACAGGCTTTTTACGAGCGTGCTGCAGGGGCAGCCGGGGTGTCATTAAACTGTTTGGTAACAAATTGATCCAGCCTCACTGATCGCACTCTCATGACTGTCACAGGGAGGCGAGTCAGGAGAAATTAAAAGCTGCTGCAAGCAGGAGCATTATCACACTTCATCAACACAACTTTTCTTTTCTTATTCTTGTCTTTAAACGAGAGCTACACCAGCTCCCGAGACATAAATACTTTGCGAGTGTTTCTTGTTATCGTCTTTCCCACAATCAGTGCGCTTGACATTCA
Source organism: Apistogramma diplotaenia (assembly GCA_015052665.1). Lineage (NCBI taxonomy): Eukaryota > Metazoa > Chordata > Actinopteri > Cichliformes > Cichlidae > Apistogramma > Apistogramma diplotaenia. The sequence goes on along the minus strand of VOQJ01022789.1, from coordinate 33,946 downwards.
CAGAGGATTGTCTGTCATCCTTATCCTGTGCTTATGCATTCAGATTTCTGATGATGTTCTCACTGTCTCCAAAATAATCAATTTAGGCTGTAATTTCTGCGTTGTGCTGTCTGTGTTTTGTTTTAGGCAGCAGCGCAGTGTGCTGGAAGCCACCCATGTCCCTGCTCATGAATGTTAATGATTAAATCATTTCTCACTTGCAGAGTCTAATGTCAGCCAAGGTAACAGACCGGGCTCTAAAAGCTTGTCTGTTGCCATAGACGTCCAACGCTAGAGATGATGAACCCCTTTTCCCTTTAATTTGATATAAGTTTTTTTTGTGTGTGTGTGTGTGTGTGTGTGCCACCTCCTGATCTTACAGAACCTGAAAGCAGCATTTCTTCAAATACTGCTCGACACACCGTGGAGAGACTCCACTGTACCGAGTTTGTTTGTAAGAAGAGAAGCGGAACATTTTGTACCCTGTGTCACGGATGAGGACGCTTTCACACTATGCTATGTTGGTGGCCACTTTGCTGACATTTACCATGACATTTGACATTCTCAGACTCTGTCGCCCTGCAATTCAGCACAGTGAAACAACCAAAGATTAGAAATTACTATAACAGTCCCCAAAGTGTGGTTTCCGGCCCTCAGCTGGAAACCACAGAGCGGGAAAAAAATTGTTAAAGATTTTATCCTTTTTTTTTTTCGCCCTCTTTACCCTTGGGGTATATTTAAGAGCTCGGCCACAGTGAAAACACACTTCCTCACATGCTAATTCATGTTTGGTATTGATGTCTAGATCGCACTTGTTTCCTAATCTCATTTTACAACCTGTTATTTGCTGATAGGTATCAACTCTATGATGCACTCACTGTAATTTGCATAGTGAGTGCAAAATGGAGCTGCTGCATTTCGACATAACTACCGCAATTCTGGGTTTTACATTTGTAAAATCATATTGCCGAGGATTTAAAGTATTATACCAAAAGAACATGTGGCACAAGGAGGGCTGATATCTTTATAAATGTCTGTGCAAGATAATCGAGTCTCCTCTATAAGAAAATGCACAAGCACTTTGATCTAATCTGTCGTCTATCTGCAGAAAGATAAAGCACTCAATTCAGACTGCTGGGGATTTAGAGAACTAATAAACCATAAAACATGAAGAATGGCCATCCCATCAACAAAAAAAATATATCAAACCTTATTTCAGAAAAAGCCTTCAGAAGCCATCACAAACTCAAAGAGACACACTTTGAAAGAGACACACAATCATGACAATTTCCAGAGGAATTATCCACGGGCAGAACAACAGTGCTGATTGTGTGAAAAACAGCCCTCTCAGCAGCAAAAGCCCTTTAGTGTGATGCTTCAGAGCTACAAACAGCCTGTGGTCTCAGGTGGTGTTCCCGACTAGTGAAAAACCAACAAGTACTCCAGATCAAATGACAAAATATGTCATTTATAATTGCCATGCGGAGACGCAGGGCGAGTTGATCTTATGCTAGAATGCCATCACTTCCAAAAATCCTCTAAGATCTGATGCAGTTATGGCCAAAGTTTGGTTACTTTCTGCGTTAACATTCAGATGGTAGGGTCGGAATTTGGTGTAGGCAACTTGACGGCATGGATCCATCCTGCCTTGTTTCAGTGCTGAAGGCTGCTGGCGATGCAATCATGTCATTACGGACCAAAATCTCTTGGGAATGTTGATGTTATTTGCCTAATAACCAGCTGAAGGACGATGAAGTCTTGAACAACTTCAGCAGCACTTTTTGTCATGTTGCCATCACCGAGGGTCCGAGACAGGTGAGGCGTGCACAGAAAGGAGATTTAATTCCACAGGACAGGATTTGTGACTGATATGAGCCAGAGTTCATTCCTCATTTGCTATAACAATCTGGCAACAACGGAGGGTTTCTTCAGTCTTAAATAGCTCATCTTGACAAGCACACATGAGGAACAGGCGAGTAGATAAGTAACCCGCCACAGGTGAAGCAGAGAGACGGCCAGGCAGGAGGGCTTCTACTATGACAGCCTTATTAATATAGTTCAAGTGCTTTTTTTAACCTCTTCCAACTTAACTTTATCCTCTCCTCCTCCTCCAGAAACGTCCACTTAGGCACCAGAAGCCCTGAATGATTGGTTGTTGTAGCCAGAGGTTAAATCAGCACATTCGGGCTTCGGGAAACATAATGTGGATTAAGACAGGGTACAGTTGTGTTCTAAGCCGACCCTGGTTGTCCTTTGTGAGTCTGTTACTTGTGGCTTGTGCTACAAGGTGGCAACCCCCCCTCCCTCCCCCCAAGCTGTGCTTTCATTTAGGAGTGCAGCCATTAGCTAAAGGCTGCTGATTAAAGATAGAGGATAAATTAATAAGGTGTGTTTCTGAATGTATCTGTGTAATAAAACTCATTTGCTTGGTGCAAAGTTCAGCTTCAGGTAACATTTTTGGGCCCTTATGTGGAGAAAATAATCAATTCCCAACTTCCATGCTCAGAAAATGCAAAAAGCATAAATGCACTATTTATTTACTTTTTCCTATGTGATAGTTTCTGCACGAGTGCATATTTCCTCTGAACACCGGTGGGGCACATTAGGTGGGTGGGCTGGAGATCCTGTTCCAGGAAGTGCTTTTTAAGTGTTAAATAAGGTGAAAATGTCTGTAATTACATAAAGAACAAAGCATAAAGTAACGATCACAAATATAATGCAGTTTGTGTCACTTTTGTGTCACTTTCAAATAATTCACGACTCCCTTAAATAATATTGTCATTAAAAACAGATATAGTATAGTTTTTCCCCATTTTTCTTCCTTTCATGTCTTTCTCTTGATGAAGTGACCCCTTTGATTGTGCATGTGACACTTTACTCCCTTCAATGATGTCCTCAAACCATTTCAAATGATTTGGTTTTTTAACACGATTAATGTTCAAAACTTGATGCACATTCAGACGATATTAAAATTTAAGGGATTCGTTTGCAAACTATCGGCAACACTAAACGTCTGCTCCTGACATCAGACCTCCTGCATGTGTGCACCACAGGTGTGACCATACCCCTGGTGAGCCCCACCCACTAACTACCCGACACCTGGGACCAGTAGGATTATAACTGACTACATTTACTCAAATATTTCACTGGTTTAGAACTTGTAAATAAAGTACTTGTGCTTTATTTTGGTTTTTTATTGTTATATTGGTTTTTGTTTTTTTTTGGGGGGGGGGGGGGTTTTTTTTTTTTTTTTCTCTTTTTTTTTTTTTTTTTTTGTTTACATGATTTAGGTAGAATTTTTGACTTAATTTTAAAGTCTATTTTCCACTTTTCATAACAATGATTCGACACAAAATCATGTTTAAATTCTTGTGCAGCTCAAGTTTTGACATAATAAAACTAACGGGTCTGCACATGAGCCTGGAAAGTGTCATTTCTGTGCCAGTTTTCTTCACTGATTTTACTTCTGTTTCCTGTGGGGCCCCCTGCTGTGCCCCTCCCTGTACCACCATATTTAAAAAAAAAAAATAACCTGGTGTGATCCTGGTGTGCGCACACCAGAGGCGAGGCCATGTATTCACTAATTATTAATATTTTGCTTCTAAGAAAAGACGCACTGCTGAAGAAAAAACAGCTGCTACCTGTCATTGCTGAAGCCTTTTTTTCTCTAAACAAGCCCTGTGCTTCTTTCAGGGGGTGAGAAAAATAGATGTGGTCTGAATGTTGGGGGAGGATTTGCCCCCTTTGTCCCCTCCAAAATCCTTGTACACTCATATGTAACCCAAATTTACTGAAATAGCTGTCGTGTTACCATCTGTTTTGTACAGAGGTCACTTTTTTTAAAATTTTGGATGTAATTATTGATCCCACATGCTTTCTTCTTGTGAGACTCACAATGGAGCAGCTATGGTATTACCCAGAGTTCCTCCAGCCCACATGCCAAAGTGTCCTTGAGCAAGGTACTGGACCCCAAAATAGAGTTTGAGTGGTAGCTGCAAAGTGCTAAAAGGCGTAGGACAAAGT
>VOQJ01022789.1:7154-29924 GCA_015052665.1 Apistogramma diplotaenia | reverse complement strand
AAAAGGCGTAGGACAAAGTACTGTGTGAATGGCTGAATGAAACTTGATACAGGGGCTAAAAGTGCTGTGCTGTCCCTCATTAGCAGCCCATTACGGCGGTGTGATCATTTCTTGCTCTTCAGTTGCTTATAAGTGATAAAATGGCAATAAAACCGTAACATTTATTTGTCCCAGCCGAACTTGTTTTGACAGAATCAAGTGCAGATGTGATTATAATGTAAATCAAGCTTGATAAAATAAGTAGGATTCACGTCACTAAGACGCACTGCTTGGTGGTTTTTTTCTGCTCGTGTTTGGGAGCCTAATGCAAATACCAACGAGGGGAAAGTAATGTGGGCAGTGATTACTTTTGTGATTTCAAGTTAGCACTGACATAATCACGCACCTACCCTTCATCATTCAGTGTTCCCTCCTTTATGTGCGCCAATTAGTTACTAACAACTGCCTCTGAAATGGCATTTAAAGCATAGCGGATTTTCCATCTATGTTCCAGTGTCATAGCAGGCTCACTACAGAACAAAAACTGCCCATTTCTCTACACAGTGCTACTCTAGACACAAACAGAGGACATAAACTGAAAGGCAAAGGCAATTTCACAGACAGTTTGATGATATTGTACGCACTGTTGTCTGGGAGATGGCCCCGTTGGTATTAGCATCCCTGATGTCAGAAGATTTGTGGCTGGAAATGGGAAATAAATGGAGGGACTTTTTATTGAATACACAAAAGCTTTTGAAAAAACAGATTGCTAAAACAATTTGGCACTTGGTATGGGAGCACTGTCCATTGAAATGATTACACTAAAGTCCACGTAATTGCTGGCTGTACACATGCGGTTCATATCAGAGTAATGATACAGAATTAGACGACTGCGGCTCAGTACAGCAGCTGATTATTTTGCCCTCCTGTTGGTTGATTCCCAGTTCTAGAAGTTTGCAGAGCAGCTTTGTGCTTTGGGCGTGATGCTCAAACATCTGATACATTGTTCTTATGGGGGAGAGGAGACCTTTTTTTTTTCACAGGGAGCGTTTTTCTACGATCAGAAACAAGCTCGAGTGGAAAGGAGTGACAACTCTCTGAAATCATCTGCTATTTCAAGCTGTGACGGGAGACAAAGACTCACACACAGCCACACTAATGGCTGCACGAGGCTTTGATGCTTCGTATGACGAAAGACTATCTGATGTAACGATAATCCAAAGTGGCTGAGGAATTTTGTTTGAATTTAATCTGATGCTGCTCTTTGAAAACATTTAAAAGTCTAGCTAATTAAAGACAGAAGCATCTATTTTAATAATCTTCCTCTGTGAATCACTGCATATATTGGTTGAGTGGTTTGTAATCCGGGGGGCTATATTCTCCTGCAGCTTTTGCCCCCCTGGTTGGGTCCCCCCGAAGGCAAACTTGGTTTTCATCCTGGTCGTGGAACACTGGACCAGCTCTTTAATGTCATGAGGATATTCGAGTGTGTTGGGAGTTTGCCCATCAAGTCGTCATGTATTTTCTGGACTTGGGTTTGACCCCGTCCCTCCAGGAATCCTGTGGGAGTGCTGTGGGAGTATGGAGTGTCTGGCCCGTTGTTCAGTCCCTGAACAATTGCAGGTAAAGAGTGAAGAGTGCAGCCATGCAGAAGGGGCTCAGAGCAGAGCCGCTACTCCTTCTAATGGAGAGATTATTTCTCTCGGCTGGCCTGGGAGTGCCTCAGTGTCCCCCCAGATGAAATGAAGGTGGCTAAGGAGAGGGAGGCCTCTCTGCTTAGGCTGCTGCCCCCACAACCTGCCCCAGATAAGTGAAAGAAAACGGTGGCTATTTTAATCAATCAATTAATAGTAGGGATGTTTGTTTTGTTTTGTTTTTTGAAAAACTGGGCATAGCATTGATTTAGGAAGGCCTCAGAGCTCCGTTAAATTAATATACTTTCACGCTTCCATCTGTCAGATTTAAACTAAATCACACAGTTTCTGCTGCATCTGCAAACCGCTTTGCAACCCAGCACCACTCTGAATCCTTTCATGCTTCTCTGAAATAATAACTGATGCTTTGTTGCTCTCTCAGTTTCATGGTTTCCACGTGTGCACATGGGAGGACAGAGGTGCCTTAACAGAGCTGTCAGGCTGCCTCATCATCATAATTAATTAGTTGTCAATCAAATGTCATTTGATTAAAAAACATACATTCAGTTTCTTTACTGCAATAATCTGATCAATATTTCTTGCTTGTAAGATACGGTATCACTGCACAGTTATTGTATGTGGAAACAATGACACCATCTGCATGTTTATCATGCAGTTTAATTCTAACCAGTCTTTACTGAAGAGAGAACATCTGCATCTCAGCTGTTTTCCAGGAACTGCCAATATAAATGAATATGAAATTAATGCTTCTCAGTGGGGCCACTGTTTACTGTTTACTGATTAGTGCTTCTTTGATTTTACATTCAAGCAAAAATGTCATTTCTGAGAGTTTCTAGATTAGTTAACTGATTAATTGATCATGAAAAATAATCAATAAATCAACCAGCTGTTACTTGCGTCTCTGATTCCACAGGTCAGCAAGGTTCATGAAGACCATAAGTGTCAGCTATTATTTATCCAGTGCTTTTCATAGAATAATAAAAGCAAACTCTTTGTTTTAAAAAATCATAAATAGAAAAATTTTATTTAACATTCAGCAAATTATGTCCTGGTTCATGATTCTGGGCACCATGAGTGTGTCTACAAAATTTCAAGTAAACATCCAAAAGTTGTTACTATTTTACTTTACATAACTAAAAAGTCACAAAAGTCTTTAGGAGTGTAAGATTTTGTTTCTTCCTAACACCCAACAGAAGGTTGGAAAAAGTAGTGTTGTCCTTTTTATGTATGTTTTAAACAAATTTACATGCACACATATCAGTTTAAATTAGTTAAAATACTATATACAGTACTATACACTCCATGGGCAAAAGTATTGGGCTACCCCTTTTAATCTTTAAATTCAGGAGTTTTCAGTCCCATTGCCACCGATGTATTAAATCAACCACCTGCCCGTGCAGTCTGCCTTCACAAATACAGAATGGGTTGCTGAATTTGAGACGACTGTACTGTAATAGGGTGCAACCGCTGCAACAAGTTGGTTTGTGAACTTTCTTCTCTCCTAGATGTTACATCATCAGCTCTAAGTGCTATGATTACAAAGAAGAACACAGCAACTCAGCCATGGAGTGGCAGACCACGTAAAGCACAGTGCATGAAAGTCACCAACGCTCTGCTGGCTCAACAGCTGCAGCACATCAGCACAGACGCTGTGCACTGGCAGCTCCAGGGCACGGGTTTCCATGGCCGAGAAGCTTGTGTAGGTGGTGCTTCAGTCCATATATCGCATGCATTTGTTTTCCCCCATTCACTCATCTAAATGATATGTTATCATGGAAGTGCATATACAGAGGGGCTGCTTCAGATGTGTGTGATGTTTACACATTTTCAATTTTTCGTTTTATGCTGCAAAAGATGTTTAAGGTGTGACCTGCCATGTCATTAGATGTCACCGTATGGTGTGAATTTAAAAAAAAAAGACAAAATTGTTGGCTCTCTCATGTTACCAGGCTGGGTTACAATGTTTCTTTTCCCCGTTTGTGAAAGCAGTAAGCCCCTCTCAGTTCAGTGTATGTAACAGGTGCTAATTATCACACGGCTCCGGCTGGATTGTGAAGAGGTTTGGAATCTCTTTCCTGTTCTGCTTCATTTCCTTTCTTGATACCATCCCTTCAGCTACATCATAGTAACCACGGGTCCAAATTTCTGAATCACCCTCAGCTGTATTTGTCACTCTTTCATTACATCTGTTAGTCTTCACTTCTTTCCTCTGCAGTTTCCCTTGGCTAGTCTTGTGCCCCCCACTGGCATGTGAACACAGGCTGGAACCTTCCCTTTGCCGTACTATTGATACTTGAACATTTTCACTTTCTGAATGTCATGTACACTTTATTCGTTGCCCTTTTTCTCCCTTTAACCACATGTGGTTGATGATAAAGTGAATTTAATAGAATTTTTCCATCAAAGTATTCCCCGTTTTCTCGGTTGGTGTTTTAATTATATCGTTTCTTTGGCAATTTAATATGAAATTTACTTTTTTTGTATGAAAGTGATCCAAATAATTAACTGAAGACTAATAACCGAGTCATTGGTTGCATGGGTAATAAGTAATTCGAGATCAGTAAATGACTTTCAAAGTGAAAACTGATATCAGTGTGTTACAATCAGAGAAGGATTGGTTAGATGGCAACACTTTATAATAAAGGTGGGAATAATATACTCAAGTAACAAACTAATCCATGAATGAATCATGACGATTTATGAATTAATGATTTCCTGCTGTTTATCATTATTTGTTACACCAGGCTGTAAACGTGCTTGTGGAAGCTGTAAACCTGGGTGTTTTAACATGGAGGTCTATGGGGATGGACTCAATTTTGGAGCCAGTTTCAAGAGGTCATGGAGAAATTGCAGTACAGTATTTGGCACGTCTTTGTTCTGCAGCTTCATTTTTTTTTAATAGAAACATGCTTGTTTTTATGGAAATATGAAGCCTTTAAGAATATCAAATGCAAACAAACACTGATCCATATACAAAGTAACAAATAAACTGAAAAGGAGCCGACTTGGTCATGTCAGTCAACTGATGAGGGAACCATGAATTAACATTTCAGAATGGATGATCTCAGTTTGCACTTCACATTTATTAATGGTGAGACAATTCATGATACTGCACATCTTACATTAGTCATCATCATGAGTCAAGCTTCACTTAAGCATTACTGAGTTTATGATATTAAATGGACCATAGAAAAAAAAACTAAATATACACGTAGCTGTGAAAGATTAAGAGGCTTTATTAGGCTGTGAGTAATCACAGTGCTGCCAGTCTCAAGAGGACTAAAAGCAGTGCTGATTAAAAATAATTTTACAAGAAATTAAGGTTTTTAATTTGAATAATTAGTAATTAGTCTTTCTAAAAACGCACATTATTCTAATTGTTCATTAAAATCAATTCCATATAGTATGAATTTGATAACTGACGTGCAAAAACTTTTCTGACCTTTTTATTTCTGCAAATATTCATAGCCTACTGCATATATGAACCCACAGTATCATAACTAATTTAGGCTATATATGTAATGCAGTTTATTTTCTTTAATGCTTTTTGCAAAGCGCTACTTGCTTAAACCTACTTCATCTTCATAACCAGACTTCTACAGTTCTGAGGGCCACGGGGGGGCAAGAACACTGGAGCCTGCAACCAGCATGCGTTGGGCGAAAGGCGGGGACACGGAGAGGTCGTCCGTGCTTCGTGGAGAACACTCCAGTCATTACTAGAAAAAGTAATCTCGTTACAAACACCAACCAACAGGACTGACTGTCAAACGAAGACGCGTCGCTATTGGACGCAGTGAGGGTTGGACTCGAGCAACCCGCTTACTGTTAATCAGACGCAGGGAGCGCGTGTGGCCAGTCGATCCTCGTTGCGCGCTGGATATGGACCAGGACTCTGCGCGCTTCCCCACTGTCTCCCGCGGACAGGCTGCACTCTGCGGCGCATAAAAGGTGCCCAAATGAACCGCCGCCCTCCCGGCTCCTCCGGCGTGCAATGGCTTAACAGGAGAGACATGAATGTCCGGACGGATGACAGCGTCACTCTGTGCCAAAGGGCTCTCCAAATCGTTACGGAACTTTGTCTCGCGGGACACGTAGACCGGGAGAAATGTTCGGATATATTCCCCCTTGAGAGCAACATACCAGGTAAAGGACACGCAGGTAAATAGAATAAAGCCATTCTTTTCTTCCTACAATTCCCTCAGTTATTCACTTTTGCCCGAAAGCAGTGGCAGTGGGTAGTTTCGAGGGGAAATGGATAAACTAATCAACAAGTGGTTAAAAGTTTATTACTTCGCCTATTAGCGTTTATTTTATTATCTTTTTTGAGTGTTGTCAAAGTGTCCACTTGTTACGCATCTCAGTCCGAACTGACTGAAATAGCAACAGGTGGAAAACAGACTGAGGAGACGATCTGCCCCGAGAAATAATCCTCCTCCCTTCAGCTTTCTTTCCTCTTTTAAAAATTTGCAGTCAGTTGAATTTCAGCTGTCAGTTTGATTTTTAAAAAAAAATCAGATTTGATTATAAAAATTTTGTTTCACAGTCGCTGCAAACTTTGCTTTCACTAAGAAGCCAGAAGAGGAAATGTCAGCAGCAGTTGGGAGCGCATGATGTTTTCTTTTTGTGCTGTTTTCCCTGACGCTGTTCTCCTCACTAAACTGTGGTTTTATATGACTTTACATTGTTCTTCTATATCAAACAGGTGCATTTGCTGCCCCCTCTTTCTTACAGCTTGCTTTCTCTCCCTTTTTCTCCTTCTCCCTTGCATGTGTGTTTGTCATATTTTGTCCCTCGCCTGCTGCTCCTATCCTTGTGTCACCCGTCGCTGTCCTTTGGTTGTATGTAGACATCTCAATTAGTCTCCTTGCTGTGGTCGTGGGTTTCTGTGGCCTCGCCCTGTTGGTAGTCTCTCTCTTTGTTTTTTGGAAGCTGTGTTGGCCCATTTGGAGGAGCAAGGCGCTCTCAGCCCACGCGGAAAATGTGCTCCATGGGGGTTTCCTTGAGGCGCCTCCACCCAACTCCCCACCAATCACTGAGTGTAAAGTGGCGGAGGTGGAAAAGAAGCAGCTGCCTGAAGTGAAGGTGAATGGACGGAGCTCTGTTAAGCTACTGGAGGCAGCCATGAAGATCAGTCAGACATCTCCAGACATCCCTGCTGAGGTGCAGACGGCTCTGAGGGAGAAGCTCAGCCAGCAGGCTAAAATCCAGAGGCAGACCACCGAGCCAACCTCCTCCTCCAGGTACCCTGACGTGAGCCAACCCCTCCCCAGTGTGCTCCTACACTCAAGCCACTACTTGCAATGGCAATACAATTGTAACATTTTTTTAAGCCCTGTTTTTTTGTTTGTCTCCCCACTCATGCTGCAAGAAACACATGCGAAACAAAAAAAAAAAAGCTCATACAGGGCACAAACTGTTCTGACAGTTTGTGACAGGGCTGCTACTGTCCTCGAGGTAGCATGGCACATGTCAGCGACTGGGCCGTGACCTTGATTAGCCGCTGCTTGTGCGCATCACAAAAATGGGGTTCTGTAACATATCTGACACATCCCTCTTGCTGCACTTTGAACCCTATAATCATTTGTACATGTGAGTCAAGCTGCTTTGGTGAAGACCTCGGTCATTAAACAATCAGCTCTTTCTTCTCTTTGTTTTCCAGTACTGTGTTTAAAGTAGAAGCTCCATAATTAGCATGGCTGTGGGGTGGGAGCTGTCACGGTGGAAGGTTGGGTTCTTGTCAGACGCACCAGGCAGCTGCGTTCAGTTTCTCCAAGGAACTTGTATTGACGTGCGCTTTGATTTGTTGTTAGGGCTCGTTAATTAAATGATATTGTGGTGAAGGTCTCCATGAATTATACGCCCACCGGTTATGCAGACAGGACAGGTTAAAGATTACAACACCTACTTTGTCACTTCCTCCACCTACGTTAAACCTACGTAAACCAGCACATCACCTACAACATGCAACCTCAAACCAAATGTATTAGAGCTAATCTTGGTTTAAGAGAAAAGCCCAACAGCCTGTAGTCTTTTTTTTAATATCCAGGAGAATGTTTCTAGAGGCCTAAAGATGGCATCTATAATACTTTTGGAAACCAATATTCAATAAGTCCAAAATAGAAATATTTTTTTAGTGTAAGACAAAGAAAAGCAACTAATACTTATAGCTGAGAAGCTGGAACCAAAAAATAAGAAATAAAACAGAACATTTGACATTTGAAACAATGACTAATTATGAAAATTATTCTAAGAATTTATGACTAACTTGATTCAGCAGCCGCACTTGCCAATCACTAAATGCATTTTCTGTTTGGAGAGTCGGTCTTGGAAGGCTGTCCCTCACGCTGGCAGGTAACGGTTTCATCTAGTCATGTAATAGAAACCTCTGGTGAGTTTGCACTGAGTTTCGGTGACATTTACAGACGAGCTTTTTCTCCCCGTCAGTATTTGATATTATGCAGAGACCTCCACCAACTCTGCCTCTGATTTATGTGTAACCCTGAAACTGTAACCAAGCACACAACACAAGGCAATCAGAGGCAGAGCCCAGGTGCAACTTTGTGGAATATCGGAGTAGCTGCAGAAAGGAGTGAGGAGCTGATCATGCGTGTTTCATCCTTGAGAACCTGTAATGGTAACGATCTTAAAAAAATAATTATCCTTGTTTGATCTATTGCAACATACATAAGAAAGACTCCAAAAATGAGTCAGTCCCCATGGATTCCCGTTTTTTCATATAACACATCCATGTGAATTTTTTAAGGCTTATACTTGTGGGTGTGGTCACTTTGGCAGTTTAAGGAGTAATGTTGGTGGCTAAAAAAAAAAATTAAACCAACAAGAAGTGCCCAAAACTGCAATTCTTCTAGGTACCACTAGGACTTGCTCTAACAGGAAGTCCCAGCAGACTGGTATGTTAAAATGTAAAGCATTAAAGGGCATGCTTATAGTGTGGTTTTAAAAATGGTTTGAGACCCTATAAATAGACAACCCTTCATAAAACCTAAATATTTGAATATATGAGTATTTTTTTAACTCATCTACCTGGAGGAGTGTGGCCCACATTGATTGACAGGTGGTTGTAGCTAATCAGCATCTCCTAGGTTCAGTTTTCATAAGTGTAATTTTAGTATTTAATAGTCCATTACTTAGCACTAATTTGCCAATGTGTCTGAACAATGCACAAATACTGTGCACTTTATTCAATTCAGTTTATATTTATATATCGCTAAGTCACAGCAACAGTCAACTCAAGGCGCTTTATATTGTAAGTTAAAGATCCTACAATAATACAATAAAACTCAAATAATCAGATGACCCCCTGTGAGTAAGTACTTGACAACTGTAGGAAGGAAAAACCTCATTTTAACAGGAAGTAGCTTCCAGCAGAACCAGGCGGGGGCAGTTATCTGCCATGACTGATTGGTGGCAAAGGGAGAGAGACAGAACAAAAGACATACTTTGGAAAAGAGCCAGAGATTATTAATAATAATTAATAATTATGTGCAGAACCGTGTATAAACAGAGAGAAAAAGAAACAGCCTTGGCTTATTGCAGCATAACTGAGGGATGGTTCAGGGTCACCTGATCCAGCCCCAACAATAAGCTTTATCATAAATGTAAGTTTGAAGCCTAATCTTAAATAGAGAGGGTGTCTGTCTCCCGGGAGCTGGTTCCACAGAAGAGGGGCCTGAAAGCTGAAGGCTCTGCCTCCCATTCTACTCTTAAGTCTCCTATGAACCACAAGTAAGCCAGCAGTCAGAGAGTGAAGTGCTCTATTGGGGTGATACAGTACTATGAGGTCTTTAAAATGAGGTGGGGCCTGATTATTCAAGAACTTGTATGTGAGAAAAAGGATTTTAAATCCAATTCTGTATTCAACAGGGAGCCAATATGAGAGAAATATGCTCTCTCTTTGCAGTCCCTGTCAGCACTCTAGCTGCAGCATTTTGGATCAGCTGAAGGCTTTTCAGGGAGCTTTTAGGACAGCCTGATAATAATGAATTCTAACAGTCCATTATAGAAGTAATAAATATATGAAGTAGCTTTTTAGCAACAGTGAGACAGGATGTTGCTCGTTTTAGAGGTACTGTGCAAATGCAAAAAAGCAGTTCTGCATATTTGTTTACAATGTGCATTGAAGGACATATTCTGGTCAAAAATGACTCCCAAGATTCCTCGGTGTTACTGGAGGTCAAGGTATGGAAACTTGAAATTTCTAGTTATATTAGGTATTTCACGTACCTTCATGAAGTTTCCTAACTCGCAGTCCTAACTTGAAATTTTGAGTTATTTTCTTTTAACTTATTAACTTGAAACTTTGAAATACCTGACTCAAAATTTCAAGTTAGGGATGGCAGTTTTTTTTTCTTCCAGTGGTGGAAAAAAAACAAACTTCCATACAGAGGTAATGCCATCCAGAGTAAGTATCTCATTAGACACCATGTTCCCAAGGGACGAGTACAATACCTGAAGTTTTATCTGAATTTAAAAGCAGGAAATTAGAGGCCATGTAGGCTTTTATGTCTTTAAGACATTCCTGCATTTTAATTACTGTGTGTCATCTGGCTTCATGAATAGATAAAGTTGGGTATCATCTGCATAGCATTGAAAATGTTTACCAAGACTTGTAATATTAATGCTTAAGGGAAGCATGTGTACTGTAAAATGTAGGTTGCTCAGTATTATCTGATAACTTATGCCTGTTTTTTCATCCATATAAATTAAGTTCTTGCTTCAAAGAAACTAAATGATGGCAGCTAACATTGAGGTGTTAAAATGCAGAATCCAGAAACCAATTGGTGGCATTGTGGCGTCTACATCCGTCTTTTAGATACAGCCTATAAAAAAGTGTGTTTTGCACTCAACAAAATACTTTAATTAAATGTACTAAAATACAAAAGAAAACAGTTTGTTATTTTGACCAGTAAAACATGGATTTTTTTTTAGCCAAGCCCTAAATTACAAATAATGAAAAATGTTGGCATTGTCTAAAAGTTACAAAGCAAGCATGTGATATTTGCTGGTTTCAAATATAATTTTGAACAATCATAGGGTTGAAAAATAAGGTTTTTTTTCTAGATAATGAGACAAAATAAAATTCTTATATTTTGTTTGATAAACAAAATCTGCAAAAATGGGAAGTCCAAACCTTTGCAGTGTATTGTAGATGTTAACCTTAGAAGTTAGCAAAAGGCAGAGGGTGGGGGGGGGCTCTATAATCCCATGTGACAACACACAAGAGTCACAAATCATGAGAAGTAAAACAAATCAGTGTTCAGTTGGTATATCAGGCAGATTTTCCTTTTCCTTTGAGACTTGTGCTAGCGATGCCTAGGCCTCTGTGCTGTTTACAACATTTTAGTCTAGTATTTAATCTTCAGCTGTGCTTCCAGTGCCACGGCTGTCAGGCTGCTGTGATTGTCTTATGGTCAGAAAGGAGGAGGGCCAGTTGCTAGGTGACAAGATTGGCGAGTCAAACACAGACATGGTTTTCTCAAAAGATGTCAACTTCACTGAAATTTGCAGTATTCAGGTAATTGGAATGAGGGCTCAAATCTGAGTGCTGGAGATGTGTTTTCATTTCCCCAACCCAACGCCAGTGGTGGCAAAAATCAATTTGTCAGTTTGATCACCTATGTTTTAATAACACCTGGTACTATTGTGGAGGGTAAAACCAGCCATTTTCAGCCTGAGTTATTTGGGATTTGAAATATGCCATATTGTCTTTTTGGGTGTCTAAAAACCATTGTTGTCATGCCTTGATTTTAAAGGGTGCCCATTATGCAAATTTCCTACTCCATTTTGTGTGTGCAGCCTTTTATGATTCACAGTACACATTTCAAAATAATTATTATACTAGGTCTTGGCATAGCAGCTAAGTTTGTCATCTGTCTAAAAGCTGTTCTAGCTCACCTCCGATTGGCTGCATCTTATTAACAAAAGGTTTAAACTGCAGACGGGTGGGACTACTGTGCTCGGGCCATTTTGTGACATCATACAGACCCAAGAGAGAAGAAAAAAAATCTGAAACTGAACGTTTAGAGACGTTTGATGTTTTTAGTTTTTGGTTCACAGCAATTGTTTGAGAGCACAGAGAACCTGTTTAAAAAGGGAGCATCCACCATTGTTACAGAACTAGTGAATCTGAAAAGTAGAATATTCATAGTTTAATTCTAAAGGATAAACTTTAATCAAATCTATATTCCCTACACACAAAACTTGAATATTTCGAGCCTTTTTTGGTGTACTTTGGATGATTACAGCTTATAAAAAAACCCAAAGAAAATCATTAGTCCAGTATCTCTAATTATTAGAAGATTAAATCAATTAAAAATGATTTACAATAGTAGTAGCTTATACTGTGTGGATATATCAGGACAGCATTTAGACTGAGTAAACATGCACTAAGCACAGTGATCACTATTCTCTCAAAGTGTCAATTTTGCATTACTGTGATCATCAAGTGGTGGCTTACTAAAGAGTTAAAAGGCATCTATACTAGATGTTGCTTTTCAGCTTTGTCCTTAATTACAAAAAGAGGAAGCTTCTGTGTGGCATTTACTAAACTGCTCTGATAAACCCATCATAAATAAAGCCACTCTTTCATAACACCAAACACAGGCGACATGACAACAGACATTTACCAGATGCCCTGTGCCCTTTTCAACAGGCACAACTCATTCAGGCGCCACTTGCCTCGTCAGAAGAATGTCACCAGCGTTGACTTCACCATGGACACAGTGCCTCTCCGCCAGTCCTCTACTGTCAGCATTGGAAGAATAAAACCTGAACTCTACAAGCAGAAGTCTGTGGACTCAGAAGAGGCCAAAGAGCCTGTGGAGACTTGCGGAAAACTAAGCTTCTCACTTCGCTACGACTACGAGGAGCAGGCTTTGGTGGTGAGAATCCTGAAGGCCTTGGACCTGCCTGCCAAGGACTTCACAGGCACCTCTGACCCATACGTGAAGATCTACCTGCTACCCGAGAGAAAGAAGAAGTTCCAGACTCGTGTCCACCGCAAGAATCTGAACCCCACGTTTGATGAGACCTTTTGTTTCCCCGTGCCATATGATGAGCTTTGCAACCGCAAGCTGCATTTCAGCGTCTACGACTTCGACCGATTCACCAGCCACGATATGATTGGTGAGGTGGTGGTGGACAACCTCTTTGAACTCTCTGATCTTTCCAGGGAGGCGGTAGTTTGGAAGGACATTCATGCAGCAACCACAGTGAGTTGGTGTTCACACTAAAACACTGCCAAATCCACACATATTGTTGCTATACACGAGATGTTGCACGAGGCTTCTGTGGTGTCACCGTGGTAGTAGTGAATGGGATTTTATACTGTTTTCAGAAATGTCTAATCAAGAAATATTATGGCAGCTGGAATGTATTGCATAATTCAAATGCTTTGGGAAATGCATTTCAACAGCCAAACACCCACACAGCATTTTCCAGAAAATGCTGGGTATTCTGCAGATGTAATTATAGAAACAGAGTAAAAATATCCAAGATCACATATGTGCACTGACTCAAACTCTATAGGTAAACAAAGAGGGATTGCAGGGTTTACAGAATACTGCCGATAGTCTGTCCTCATTTGAACTCTTTTCTAAAAACTCATGGCAATTTAGCCCCAGAATGCATTTACTCCAGTGTAACCACTTATCACAATTTGTTAAAGAGCCTGGACTTTATTAATGAATGTGTTCCTTGTGAGAAACACTGAGCCTTTGCTTTCAGGTTCACTTTAGTGTCTGCGGGCTAAATTAGCAGTAACAGAAAAACATTAAATGTGTTTTTGCATAAAGCGTGATTTAATTGGCTATTCTTGTCATATTATAATTTTTATATTGATGCTTTCTAAAAGCTCAGGCATTAAGGACTGATGAATGTTTACTTAAAACCCAATTTTGTTGCATCAATTAATTTTACCTTCACCTTTGAGGACTGCATGGGAACTGTGCAAGAGAAGCCCACAATCTGGAGTGCTTTTTATACTCAGCACATTCAGCACAAGAGGACTTTTGCACTGTAGACTCATAAGACATAAACACAGTATTAAATTCAATGTAGCATGTAGTGATGTAAATAGCACAGAGAAATTAGTAGTAGTTCCATTTTTCCTCCTGCAATACTGTAAAAATTAATACACAGCTCATCATAGTGACTTGGATTCTGTGATTCTTTTTTTTTGACACGAGGGCACAATCGAGAACTTATTAGACTTTATACACTGGTGTTTAGGTGTCAAGGTATGTTTATCTGACAATTTTTATGGGAGTTGTATTACCAAACATTTTGTGGTTTCACGGTATTTTCTAACTTCAACATAGTTCTAAAATATTACAAAAACAGGAAAATAGAAATGATGTTGTAGGTTAAACCGTGTTCAATGGCCACATAAATGTGCCTATGCTTCATTGCTTAAGGCAACAGTCACATAGGCCTAAAGATTGGTTGGCTTTCCCTGGTAACCTTTGGTTGCTAGGAAAAATAAGTGTATTCCCTGACTGGTTGGCTGCTGGCAGTTGCTGGGTGTTTACTAAGAGGGTGCTGCTCTGAAAACCTCCTTGCAATTGCTTTTCCTCAACTTTTCTACCAACATTGGTGAACTACTCTCCAAGTGGTATTACAACTGTAAAAATTGCAGGAGACCACATGGAGACCACTCTCAAAAAGCACAACTTTTACTTTGAAGGCAAACAGTCTCTGCTTCCACAGTAGCACAGGAGACAAGGTTGAGTCTTTCATGCAAATTATAGGCAGCTGTGGCAATCTGCTAGCAACCAAAGCAAGATGGTTTTGGGTGCAGCACTCTACATCTCTCTTCACCTTGCCACCACCTGTTGGGGATTGCATATTTTCCCTTAATGACCAGTAGTTACAAGCCAGCCTACAGTTTTCTTTTAAGCAACTACAAAATAAATATCATTAACAAGAACCAATTTAACCCAATTCTTTCTCTCAACTAAATCAGAATTTTAAAAAAGGCAGCTTAATTCTTGCACAAACTTGAAATGAACAGAAGAATATATTAAATATAATTGATGTATAAAGCTAATGCATATTAAAATCAAAAGTTATGCTAATGCTATTTAGAGATTTAACTTGTGCTGGTCATGATTGTATTGAATCTTAGGTCCGTCATCAAAGCCTGCAAGCCATTCATTAGAGAGATTAAGAGACTATGCGTTAAGGTTATCAGATGAAGGAACAGTAACAAATATGAATCACTAATTGTTAGTTAAGTTTCCTGCATGAATGATTGAAAGACTGAGATAAATGTCAAATAACCTGCGGAGCCATGCTAATTAAACTCTCAGTATCAGCCGAATGAATAGGACCTCTTTTATAAACTGACCCGTTTACTCCTTTGCTTTGGCATTTTGATTCACAGAATGTGGGCAAATCATTTAAATCGGGCTCAATACCTTCTGCTCTTTTTTTCCTTTTAATGCCCTCTAGGAGAGTATCGATTTGGGAGAGATCATGTACTCGTTGTGCTACCTCCCCACAGCGGGGAGAATGACCCTAACAGTTATCAAATGCAGAAACCTCAAAGCCATGGACATCACAGGCTCTTCAGGTAACCCGACAGCAAATAATCTTCACATCACATCAAAAGCAGAACTGAGGAATAAATTAAATATATTTTAAGATGAGGCAGCAAAGACAAATGGGGAAGATAAATGTCCTTTTTTTATCCAGTCTCTGAGGACAAACATTTATAAAATACTGTGAGAGTAAAGGCCATACTGGTTGTGGTTTTTACAATTAGAAAACAAGAAGATACGTAGTAACCAGTACAGATTTCCATACAAAAACTGAGCAATGGAAAAGTTTGTGAACATGCCAACAAAGCTACTTAGTAGTAGCACACAGAGAACCTTTTTCCTAATTACAATTTTAACAAGCAACAAATCACCAAATAATTTAATGTGTTTGTCTCTCAGATCCCTACGTGAAGGTCTACCTGATGTGTGATGGGCGGAGGTTAAAGAAGCGAAAAACAACAATTAAGAAAAGCACACTTAATCCAACGTACAACGAGGCCATCATCTTCGATATCCCCCCAGAGAATGTGGAGCAAGTCAGTCTGTCCATTATGGTCATGGATTATGACCGGTGAGTTAAATACTCGCTACGTGCGTGTTGCCATACTTGCATAAGCTAGATAAAACCAGCAGAGTAAAAGTAACTCAGAACATTTCTAGCTTAGTCGTGATTTGAAGTACAACTGTGATGATGCAAACATGTGCCCGTGTGTGTGTTCCGTGACTACCAGTGTTGGGCACAATGAGGTGATCGGTGTGTGCCGCACGGGGCCAGATGCTGAAGGTCTTGGACGAGATCACTGGAACGAAATGCTGGCTTACCCACGGAAGCCCATCACGCACTGGCACGCTCTGGGAGAGGTACAAGCACGTTCTTTTCTTGACTTTTCTTAAAGCACCACATCGACAGGAACCCTTTAGAAGCTCCCGAAGACGAGGTTGAACTGTATAGATGCTATGGTTTGCAAAGCAAGGAAACCACACAGCAGGCTGCCAGATTTTGTAAATGTCAGTCCTATTTAATCTCTATGGGGAGCACATTATTTTTGTCATTTGATTTATATATTAAATATAACGTATCCAAGATTGTGAAACTACAAAATCTAATGGGAAAATACAGAAAGTGTAATTCTGGGTTTTGGCAAGTTTGTTAGCTGCCTTGCACAAAATCAGATTGGAGGATTGACATTAATTTCTTTGCAATATTGAGATCCCAGATTTGTTCTCCAAAGGGAAACAGCTGGCCGTGTTGCTTGCACATTGTATGTGTGCATTTAAAGGGGTCTGTGTTTCGAGGAGGAGCAGCTCGTCCTGTACTCAGAGAAAGCTTTTTTTCCCCCTTTGAACGGAGGCCAGCTGTTTCACTACCGCTACTGTCATTTCATATTTTACATGTTATCAATTCTTTCCCTCTTTTGCCACACCCACTCCCCACCTGACGAATAGGAAAACACAGGTGATTACCCATTTTCAGTGGTGAAACTACATTATGCTTTGATGAAAACTGTGATCATAGGCAAAATATACACATTATTTATAAATAACCTTTATAAATGTACATGGGAAAGTGGTTTACACAAGCAACAGAACAAAGTACATCTTAAGAAGATATTCAAAAGAGGTCACTGACTCAGCTGACCTGATTTTCTCAGGCACCTTATTCCACAGACCCAAGACTTGTACTGCAAAAGCTCAGTCACCTCAAGTTTTTGGCTTCACCTCACAAACAGAGTCCTCTGCCTCAGGATCTCAGGTACAAGATCATACGTGACAAAAAGGTCAGCTTTATACCACCAGCAGAGGCCATGAACAGCCTTAAAAGTCAGGCATAAGAGTTTAAAAGCCATCCTAAAACACACTGGAGGCTAAAATAGTTGTGATGTGGTCCCTTCTCTTGGTAAAAGCCTTGTAACTGAGTTCTAGAAAATCTTGAGCTGAAAATTGATTGTTGATAGATTAATTTATTTATTTATTAATTTAACAGAGGAAGATGTTTTTGAAATAGTCGACACATGAGGAGGTGAAATTGTGGGAAAGCTTGAAAGGATCAAAGGTGTGTCAGAAGCATAAATATATGGAGAATACAGAAATTTTGTATTTCCTCTCTATATCACCAAACACTAGCAGAACAAATCAGAGCTGGGCCGGGGGCGGGGCAAATGACCGGGCCCTTTAAACTGTATATTACTTTATTAAAGCTCATCATAACATCATTTTACAACATACACATGCCCGCAACAGCAGGGCTTACACGCTTCGGCACCACGGACAACAACTATGTCATTTTGAAGTCCATCAAAGGACATGAAATATAACACACCAAGAGAACAAAAACAGGAGGCTACATGGTAACTAATGATAAAACTGCACAAATTCAAAGGAATTCAGCACCACGGATAGCGATCGGATCATTTTGACACCCACTTTTTATAAATGAAGCGAGCGAGATGTGATTAAAGGGTATTTTCAGCGACTCAAAAGTAATTGGACAATTGACTTACAAGCAGTTTAATGGACATGTGAGGCGCATCCCCTAATTATTTCATGACAAATTTATCACAAATTCTTTTTGGCTAGTGAAAAATAAACAAAAGTGGTAAAGAGAAACATTCCCATACAGGACAATAACTTCACAACAACTTCATACCAAACAAAGTCAAGAGCACTCTAGAGAATGTAGGCGTACCACTGTCAAAGTCTGTAGTCAAGAGACTCCAAATGCAGAGGCATTAGAACAAGGCCAAAACCTTCTTTGGACAAATGAAACCAAAATGAACTTGAACTTGTAGCAGAATGTTAGGAAGAGAAAGTTATAGAGAAGGAGAGAAACAGCTCATGATCTGAAGCATACCACATCTTCTGTCAAGCATGGTGGAGGTCATGCATGACTGGCATGGCCATTTATGACATGGCTGCCAGTTGAACCAATCTGAAATCAACCTAAGAGTTTCCCAAGGTAAAGAAGTGGGATAATCTTCAATGGCCAAGTCAGTCACCAACTTCAACCCAACGGAGCCTGATTTTAAATCAATCCAGACAAAACTGAATGCAAAGACTCACAAAGAAGCAGCATGTAAAGGTGGCTGCAGTAAAGACCTGGCAGAGCATCTCAAGGGAAGAAATACAGCCTTCAGTGATGGCTTCTACATTTCTTTTGATTTTTTTGTATCTTTTTTTATTAGTATATTATGACCAAGCAGCATATCTGACTGGATTGATTCTTTGCATTTCTATGTCATTTGAGACATAGGTTGACATAAGCCAAGTGTAACAAAAGGACAGAGGATTAGCTACAGTCTATCAGCTGTTTAAGGTCTTTCACCACTCATGATCTGACCAAGTTGCTCCAAAATAGATTTGCCTATGATCACAGTATGTGTAGGACTAGAGAAAATACCATCTTACCAAAATGAGACTGCGTCATTCCTGAAATGTTTGTTTTGTGATGCTTTACCTTTCAGTGGCCGGGAAGAGCAGCAAGCTTTGAAAGTCAGGCTTCATGTCCTTCACCCAAACCTCCACAAACACCCTGATGATCACAGCTGGAGTGCCAACATCACCTCTGTAAGAAACCAGACGTTTGTTTTTCTGACAAGCTACGTTGCCTATCACTTTCTTGAGAGTATTGAATTCATTACGATGTTTCTATGTTTGTACTAAAATTGTATTTATTCATTTGAATGCAAGTTCTTCAAGTGCTCTACAGAGATGGCTATGCACAGCACTCATTCAGAGGTTGTTTTTCATACACGTGCTTTGGAAACGTATCTGAAACATTTACACAGACCACATGAATGGTAGGGCCTCGCTGCAAGAAGTCGTGGTGATTCTCGTGTCTCTTCAGTATTGGAGCAACGTCGTCCAGCCCTCAAGCTCTTTCGTGCGTTACCATTTTAGTTTGAAATGGCACAAAGTTTAAGGGCTATGCTGCTCAGTACCACAAAAACATTTACTTGCTGATGAAACAAGCGAGTCATGCTCTTACGTTGTGATTGGGGAATGCAGGTAATTGAGCCTTTACAGTACAAGGGCTGAGAAATCTCAGTAAATCCATCAGTCACAGCTGTCGCAGATGTGTGAAACTGAATAGCCATCAATCTGCAGGAAAAGCGGGGGCAGACTCATGTAGCATATGTAGACGGATAATCAAATTAAAGTGTGTCTCCAAGAATTCCACATTAATAGTTTTGGTTATTTTTAATAAATCTGGCCATTATGAAATGACAATTCATGTTTATTTTTGTGTACACAGAACAATTTTACGTCATAATTGCAAAAATAACCAGCATTATTATTTAGAAAAATGTTAAACCTACCGACTAATTAATCCAGCAACACTGATGGAGAAACTCCAGTGTTCAGTATTGTAGCGTGTTTATTTTACAGGTATAAACACCTGGATATGATGGTGGCTGTAAAATTGTGAGACTTGACAGCTCATCTTCATTCTAACGTTCATTTCCACACAACCGCAGGCAGGTTTTCCACAACATCTCTTAGTCCTCAATGTAAAATCGTTTTCTTGTACAACATTTTAAAAAAAAAAAATTTTTAAATACGTAATAATGAAGAGTGAACAGAACACTACCAGAATATAAAAGTGGTTTCATCTTAGGTTCCTTATATTAACAGTACTGATCAGGCAAACTAGCTTTGCACTGCAGTACAACAATAATGCCACTTCGTCCGCATGCATCATAAATTCATAAGGTTGCTAAATTTGTGCTTGGGAGCTGGAGCTTTAGCTACAGTCTTTTAGGATGCCTGCACTCTGCTGATTTTTTAAATGGAGTTAGTAGGAATCAAAGAGGCACAGGCTCTCTCTGCTGGCCTGGGCTGTGTTTCCCCAAAAGAGCCGGAGGAGGTGGACCTCTGCCCCCACAACCCGGGTAAGCAGCAGAAAATGGATGGCCATGAAACCCAGAAATTACAACATGGCCTTCATTATGTGTTTAGGATGATCTGCAACTAGCCATTTACCCCAGCTCCACCTTGGACTCACTTCTCAGACTAAGCTACATTCATGGTTTGCTCTGACTGTGGCTGCTCTGTTTCAGAGGGTAAATGTAAGTAGCTCAGCAGGCACAACAGTTAGCAAGGACTAGATGTTAGTGAACAGTTCATTTAGTCAAAAAAACACAAAGTATAGTAGATTATTATAAAGAGTGACACACAAATATTTGCAAATATATGTTTTACAATATTTTATATTTTTTGAGAGGCCTGAAATAATAAAAGTCAGTACATCAAACATAACATCTCAGATTCTTTTGTGAGTAATAAAAAACCAATAAGAACGCAACATAGCAAATAGATAAAGGCTATGTACTGTTATCTTACTTGCACATGCAGTTAATGATGCTCTTTTGCCCATGCTCTGTCCTCAGTATTTAAAAAAAAGAATATTTTTACTTGTAGCATGCCTGTCTCCACTTAAAAAAAGCACTTGTTGGGGAAAATATGAATATGTCAGAGTATTTTAAATTTAAAAGTTTGTGTTTACAGTTGTATATATATATATAAATATATATACACTTGTCAATGACACTTTTGTTTGTATATATTGAAAGGTGAATTCTAAACAGCTGTCGTAAACTTATGAAAATAGAGACATCACAATGTATTTCTATTGTTTGGTGATACTCTGATGAGCTCTGACCTGTAATGAGTGTAATTTCTACACGTTCTGTAATGTTGTGAACAACTCAAACTGGAGACCCAGTGAAGCCGACTCTACCTTACCTAGTTATTCCATGTTTAGGAGCTTAGAGCTTTGAGCTGTAATTGTTTGAATATATATGGACCAAGAACAACTTCGACTACTGTCATGATGTGTACAGTTTGTGATAACTTTTGTAACAATTTAAAGTAAACATTTGGGATATAATTTATTGTATGTTTCATATGTATTTTAAAAACAAATAAAAAAAATTATACCAACATTAACACCAACATTATGTCTCTGTCTGGGTAGGAATTACATTAAGAGACTATTAAGTCTTCTAAAGAAGAAAAATTCTAAAGGTATCTAAATGAAAAGGGGAGCATCAATAAGTTTCAAGGTTGAGAAACATGCCTGATATCAATTTGGATGATCTCCCCCCTTTAAAGTTTGTCTACTTGCACCACTAGATATGCAGACCTGCTATAATCAAAATGACTCCTGGGAATGCCACGCTGCCTACTTTCACCATCTCCACCTGTGACTCAACTCAAACAGCACCTCAGTCTTCAGAGGAGGAATCAGCAATGTCCAAGCCCAAAGGCAGCATTCCGTTTTAATGTAACATTCTGAGGGTTACCAGGGTTACCAGGGTTACATGTATGTGATACAGCTTCAAGCTGCATCACATACATGTAAGAGCACAAAGTATTAATATACAGGACAAATAAGTGTTGCAAAATAATATCCGTGCTGTTGCTGCATTGTTAACGCTCGAGCAGAAAACTCTGAAGTCTTTGAATGGTAACTGTTGCCCTGCTGAGCACTTTACAGGTCATATGCACACATTAATCACACATCTCTTTTCTTTGAATGTTGCCGGATGCAACCTGTAGTTCCTCGGTGTACGGTTAAGGCAATAATTGAAGCAGCTTCCCATTTTCATGGAGGAAAATGTAAGTAGAACTGTACAGTCTACATGTAAAATAAAATGACTGACTTGTTCAGCGTGCTGAAGAACATAAATGGTGGCAGTATTAGTAGCAACAGTAAATCAAACAGTAAGAAAATGGAGGGCTTTTATCCAAACACTTGTTTTGTCTTTGACGTAGGCCTGCATCGTGCTGCTACCTTGAACCACTGCTCTAATAAGATCTTGAAGAAAAAAAGCAAAAGCCTGTCAGAAAGATGGATCTCGCTCCCTCAAATTACTATCGTTTGATGGAAAGCCATGATGGGGACATTTTGATCTCTCGTGCAGCGTGACACGGAGTGCAACTTCCTTTTGATCCACATTATTAGACAGAAACAGACAAAAGGGGGTTGTTGCATTAGTTTCCTTGGCAATGAAAGCTGCCCACTCACTGCATGCTAAACCCACATTTAGAGTGCAGTTGTAGCTTTAGTTAGCAATGCCTAATTGCTCCATGTGCTGATGCATGTAATTAAAGCTTTGCTATTTCCTGAATACTTATTTGTGCCGGGTGTTTAACACCGGCACTCTGTGAAGACTTAGGAGGAGTTTGGACAGGCCCTGTGGCCAGCGTCAACAGCGCACCTGCAGGATTAGTCATTATTTGGAGGGAATTAGCCATCACTATTTCATATTGTCAGCATGGACCTTATAAAATACAGATGAAAGCTTCTTGCTGAACTAGCGGACGGGATACCTTCTTTAATAATGCTGCCCTATAAACAAATAATTGCCAGTGCAGAGGCTCTTCAGGAAGTGTACCGAGGCTCCTTTACAAAAAGCCTCAGTAGCAGCAGTGTGATCTCCACTTAATGAACACGCTGCAACAAATTGCTATGAAAATGTTCCACTCTGTGAGGGACATCAGACTTCAGCCTCTCACTGTTGCTCGAGTCCACTCGAGCCTCATCTGATCAACCCCCCCCCCCCCCCCCCCCCCAC
>VOQJ01022780.1:64782-75027 GCA_015052665.1 Apistogramma diplotaenia | reverse complement strand
AAAGGGGGGGGGGGGGGTGAAATGTGTGAAACTGTACAACAGTTTTCATTACAAAGTCTCAGTAACACTGAAATATATAAATGTAGCACGTGCCGATGACCTCAGAAGGTACTTGTCATTGATTAGCTATGAAGCACTACAAAATACTATATAATATACAATTAATAATGCAAACTTTAATTACACAAATTAACAGTTGAGCATATATTCTAACATCACCAGTTAATAAACATTTTTAATTCGCATTTTACTGTTTGTTAACACTTAAACAAAATGCTCATCTATCTGATGTGTGTGGGAGTTCTATTAAATAGTTTATATTGTCATTGTCAAAATACATTATCGCTTTTCTTTTTTTGCATCAGATCGTTTATATTCCTTGTTAACAAAAAGAAATGACACGATTTATGAGAGTTTCATTAATAATCTTTTTTAATGGTGGGAATTAGGAAGCGCTACCTGCTGCGCTCTCCCACTGTAAAGGACAATGAACAGAAGGAGAAATACACCAATGTGACAGCAGAGCTAATGCTATCAAATTACCAGCATCTCAGTGTAACAAAGATACAAAAGGGAGAGAGGGGAATCATTCCATTAGATCTGTTAACACTAATAAGATAAATGTAATATCAGTGTCTGAGCTGCAAATACCAATACGTAATACAAAGACGATACTAGACCTCTGATTTCTGAGAAGGTTGTGGCTGCATGTCTTTTGCAATATGGCATAGAGAGTGATGAACAAGATTAGAAGTGAAATGATAAAGTAAAATCTGCAATCTAACTTGTCATTATGCAAGAATTAAAAGTGCAGATATATTGCTATGGGGCATTCGGACCCTGTCCTTGGTTCATATTGCTGGCAGTAAGTGGCTCTTTTCTGGTGGGTGCTGGACTCTGTTAGGGCTGTCCTTTGTCTCAGATTCTATTCACAGGTTAAGTATGTTGGGGGTGAGGGGAGGTTGGAGCATGAGACTGACAGATGCATTGAGGTGGCACCCACAGTGAGGGGGACGCTGTATTGATCTGTTGTGGTAAAGAAAGACTTCAGCATAAAGCAAAGTTGTCAATTTGACGACCGAGCTGTGTTCCTACCTTCACCCGTGTTATTATGGCTATGAACTCTAGGTAGTGAACGAAAGAATGAGGTTGTGGATACAAGTGGCGGAAATTAGTTTCCTCTGAAGGATGGCTGGGCTCTTCCTTAGAGATACGGTAGAGATAGGTACCTCTGCTCCTCCACAGGAGACAGTTGAGGTGACTGGGATGCCTCCTGGATGCCTCCTACAGTAGGTGAGGTATTTTGGGCATGTTCTGCCAGAAGGAGGCTCCAGGAAAGACCCAGGATTCACTGAAGAGATTAGATCTCTCAGCTGGCTTGGTAACAACTCAGTGTCCCCCCCCAGATGAGCTTGGAAAAGTGGCTGGGGTGAGGGAACTCCGGTCTGCTCGCAAGTTGGTGGATGTGATCTCAGATGGGAAACAGAGCTTCTGACCCACGTCTACCAGCATCTTCCAGTAGATGTGGGCCAGTGTTTTATAGTCAAACAGACTACAGATATTCTAAATGTGTGAAACAATACATAATTGTGCTAAGGTCTGGTGCCGAGCCTCATTTCTTTCGATTTTACTTGGAAAATAAGTAGGTGCAATAGATGCAGAAGTCTTGACTATGTGGATGCTAATCCATGACTGGTAGTCTTCCATTGTCTGTTTCTATCAAGGTATGCTTTTGTTGTATTTGCAGTTATATTTTGATCCACCATGCAATACCATCTGGGAAGTATCTGATTAGCAACATCATGACCAGGATCCCAAACTAACACTATCCATCAATTTTGACAAAATCCACGACACCACTGGCTAAAATGCAGACCCAGACCCGTCAGCTGAGGGCCAGATGCATCTCTAAGGTCTAGTGTCTTTCCCGGGTCTTCTCCCATTTCGTAAGGACATGGCTTACACATACAGTACTGTAGTAACACGGTGAGACATTCCTCTGAAAATGCAAAAAAAAAAAGAATAAAAGATAAATAAGTGCAAAGAAAGGAGGGGTAGCGAAAGACACAAATTTAGTCATGCGGATTTGTGACACAGATGTATTTTTTGAGGAAAACAAAGTCACTCTTTAATCAAAACAAACACGGAGACAACTAACCTTCTGCACCATGCGAAACATTTTGCGAGAGTCTGAAAAACTCACCCTCACATCAAGGGAATAGTATGCTGCATGAATTGAAAAGGCAAGTCAGCTAATTCACTGCTTTGAAGAAGATGCTGTGTTACCCACCTGCATGGTTCTTTGGTGGGTTTGTTTTCTGTGTTTCTAGTATCCTTTACTCTTCCACCGGATATTGTTATTCTTTTCCCATTTGTCCAATTAACCATTCACCTGTGTGTTTGTGTCCCTACAGGGACCTTCCATAAACACAATGCGTAATCTGATAGGAAGTTGCTACATATTTTAAAGTCTTTCAAGAGTAATGAGAATATCTATCTATCTATCTATCTATCTATCTATCTATCTATCTATCTATCTATCTATCTATCTATCTATCTATCTATCTATCTATCTATCTATCTATCTATCTATCTATCTATCTATGATGTGCTAGGATGTGCTTTCATTGTTCTCTTTAAGTGATCTTTCCAAACTTTTTATGGTATAATTTGTGGCAATGTCATATATCATTTTCAGTGCTTAAGTTCATTTACTTGTCAAACTAACCTTGACCACCGATACTCTCTGAAAAATTAAGATTCAGATTTCATCTTCTACAGTCAGAAAAGAAGTTCCAGTACTGTCAGGATGACAAGGAACGATCTCTGAGGGGAATAAAGAAAAGATAGGAATATCAAGCAATGTTTTCCACCAACGGGAAATAGCCTGACCTGTCTGCTAAAAATTATGTTCCCATCCAACCCATCAGCATTGTAAATTATGCTGCAAAGCAAACAAACCTTCCAGTGGTATATCAAATGGATTGGCATTAACATCATGAATGGGTCTGTTTTAACTCCATCAATCATCTTTTCCTGAATCTATTCTAGTAGATTTGGCACCAAAAACTAACCAAAAACAGCAAGAGGAAATGAAGTGTAAAGGTCTGACAATAATGCAAAACTGAGTGAAAAAGTACTAGTCCCACATGGGAGATGAACCCTAATTACCAAGGTGAATTTGTCCCTCACACCAGCCTCATCCACTCCATCAACACCTTTGAGCTTTCTTTAATATTGTAGAATTTTGTTGGAGAAAACATACTAAAAATGATTTTCTCGATTATCATGTGCACATTTTATCTTCAGAACCATCTTTTGGTGTGTGTTCCTTTCTGTGTGATGTAGTTTTCAAAGAAGACTGAGATTTAAATTTTCTCATCACTGTTAATGCTCTTATCCCCTTTTTTTCATCTTCTGCCTCCTTAGATCTGTGATGCAGTGGCTCACCAGGGTGCAGTCTTTCCTGTACTGCAATGAGAATGGGTTTTGGGGGACCTTCCTGGAGAGCCAAAGGACATGTGTGTGCCACACTGGTGTGACGCTGTGCCAGCGGCCCATACCGTGTGTCATAGGTGGAAACAACAGCTGTGCCATGTGCAGTTTGGCAAACATCTCGCAATGTGGCTCCTGCAACAAGGGCTACAAGTTGTATCGCGGCCGCTGTGAACCTCAGAATGTGGACTCGGAACGTAGTGAGCAGTTCATCAGTTTTGAAACTGATCTGGACTTTCAGGATTTGGAACTCAAATACCTGTTACAGAAAATGGATTCACGTTTGTACATTCATACTACTTTCATTAGTAATGAGATCCGACTAGAGACATTCTTTGACCCACGCTGGCGTAAACGCATGTCCCTGACTCTCAAAAGTAACAAAAACAGGATGGACTACCTCCACATGATAATCGGTTTATCGATGAAGATCTGCCAGATGCGAAACAGCAGCATTGATCCCATGTTCTTTGTGTATGTCAACCCATTCAGCGGAAGCCACTCTGAAGGCTGGAGCATGCCTTTTGGTGAACATGGTTACCCACGCTGGGAAAAGGTACGACTGCAGAACTCGCAGTGCTTCAACTGGACTCTCCTACTGGGCAACCGGTGGAAGACCTTCTTTGAGACAGTGCACATTTATCTGCGTAGTCGTGCCAAGGTCCCGACCGGCCTCCGCAATGACACAGGACAGGGCCCAGTGGATCTTGCAGACCCTAACAAGCGCCAGATCTACATAAAAATCTCTGATATCCAAGTTTTTGGTTACAGCCTGCGCTTTAATGCAGACCTGCTTCGTAGTGCTGTGCAGCAAGTTAACCAGTCATACACACAAGGTACTCAGTTCTACTCATCCTCATCTGTTATGCTCCTGTTATTGGACATTAGGGATCGGATCAACCGTCTAGCACCTCCATCTGCTCCCGGGAAACCCCAGCTGGACCTCTTCTCTTGTATGCTAAAGCATAGGCTCAAGCTCAACAACAGCGAGATGATTCGGGTGAATCATGCATTGGACATGTACAGCACAGAGATACTAAAACAGTCTGATCACCTGACAGCTAAACTCTGTTGAACACAACATTAACATAAGGACAGCAAATTTAACAGAAACACCCGACAAATGAACTACGGGGGTATATTAATCTTACAATTTTTTTCTCTTTTTCATTTTTTGACCTTTTCTGCCTTTTGATGTATTAACTTTGTAAGCATAATTCTTAAAGAGAAAAAGGAAAAGGCAGTGATGAAAAGCTTTTCTGGCAGATAAAGAAGATTACTGAAACCACTATAAGGACTGTATTATATTTGTCCCAGCATGTCTGTAAATCCCTAAAAGAACTTAAAACGAGAAAGAGACAGAAAAAAAAAATACATGAAATTTATGTACTGGTGAAAAAGAGGCCTTGATTTTACTCTGAGGGATCAAAGGTTATATCTGAAACTGCCATTCTTTATTGAAAAAAAAAAGCATTTTTAAAAAAAAACAATGATAACACAAGGGCAGACCAGATATCACTTCATTTTAGCTAACGAGCTAATGGACAGTTTAATATTAAAAATGTTTATACATTGTAAGGATTAAGTATCCCTAGTGAGTAAGTAGTCAACACATTACTTATAGACTTTATTACATTTCAGACCCACAGTGAATCTGCATTGCTCTTTGTGAGTTATGAGGCACTCTGTCATTGTTCTGACACATAAGGCACACAGCAGGGCAGTAATGGATAGTCATGTCAAAACAAAAGCCAGCTGTTTATATATACATATGTGGTTGAATGTGTGTGTGAGTGCGTGAGCTTGTGTATATCCCTTTTTTAATTTTGACATTTTTTTTTTCCTTTGGCTTGATGCTTATTGCTGTTTGTTAATTGAATGTGTCATTTGAGATTGACCCCGGTCTTTGCTGAATCTTGCATTTGGAGCGCTTCTTCCCGTGTTTGAAATTCAAGCTGTGTTTTCCACAAAGGCAGTACCTCCTGGTGCGTGAGTGCAATATTGTGGTCTGAAGATTTAACAATCAATGCTATTTTGTACAGCTTTGCAAAATGTACATGTCGTGACTGCTGATTTGTGGAGCTTTTCAGCACCAAGAGCAAAATGTAAGCATTCATCATTCAGGCACGTTTGCAAGACAATTTAAAGCCATACACTTCCCTGAGGTAGACATAAAGTAAGTTCATAACCTTTATTTACTTCATAACACATGAAAAAAAAAAGGTTCAAGTTGTATGTTTTTGTTTTAGTCCCTCAGCTGATTTCAGATAAGAGCACAGCAAAAGGGAAGTTGACAGGAGAGTGTAAATTATATTGAATAAGAATGTCTTGTAAAGCCATTGATTTTTCATGTTCTTACACAGGGGGAACAAAAAAAAAAAGAAAAATAAGAAGAAATGGTTGAATACTAAAGTATAAAAAACCCTTTTGGCAGTGTTTAATCTGTACGCTTTTGATGGCCACGTGTATAAATGTCTGTTTTCCTTTTGCAATACGAAATCTAACATTTTTTTTTTTTGCATGTTGCTGGAAGCATCAACAACTCTCAATCATCCAACTGAAATATAAAACACTACCTATGTATTGATGGTCAAACTTTATTTGGGTAATCCAATGCTGAGATATTTCTACTGTTTACTTTTTGTAGGTGTAGTCCTTTGCTCGGATGTTTGTTAACAAAGATGTTGTACAACCAAGTTGGTCTGGCCATTTTCAGGAGTTCAAACTTTAAAAAAAAAAAGGGACATTTAGTAGTTGCTGTCATCTAAGTCAAACTCTAAAATAAAACAAAGAAGAAGAAAAAAGACTAAACAACTTTCCTCCCAGTGTAAAAGCTGTCGAAAACTCATATTTCCAAGTGTTCCTTCAATATATTTTATTTTATTTATTTTTTTGTGTGCTAGTCCTTCGGTGTAGATAGTTTGACAGTGGGTTTTTTTTCCTTTTTAAATATATGTTATTTTGACATAATTGCTGTTGCTTCTTAAATTGTGATGACACTAGTCTATAGGGTGAGCCAATGACAACAATGAAACAGGAATCCCTAAACCAAACATCTCAGTCGAATCACTTACTCAGCTTCATATTTCACTGCTTTTCAAATTTCATCTTGAATAAGATGTATGTTGTCTGACTTTGTTTTACAAAGATTATCCATGAGTTTGATTATTATGTTGCCAGTCTTGTGAAGCATGTTTAATGCCTGGGAGGTGCTTTTTTTTAAAAAACAAAAAACAAAAAAACAAAAACGAAAAAAAAACTTACTATAAAGCATTATTAAAAACGAAAATTTCAGGTGATGTACTAGCAGAATAGCTTGATTTGATTTGTATGAGTTAGGACAACTACACCTCAGCTTGTCAGCCTTGGCTCTGAATCAGTGAATGAATCTTACAGTACAACACTTTTATTGAGGCTGTGTGAAAAAAAATTGTTATAGCGCTGTGCCAGTTAGTTCATCATATTGCTGATATTCACATGGTAATGATGTGTTGATAGAAAAATCAAGTACAAGTACAACCAACCGCTGGGATGAAGTACCGTTAAACATATTTTCAGAACATAGCAGAATCCTATCATTTGGCTTACGTTTCTCTAAGGTCTATTTTTTACATCTCTGTGTAATAGAAGTTAAATCATGTGCCAACCATGGCAACAATAAGTGAGGCATCCATTTGTAAATATCAGTGATGTCAGGAGAACATCACCACTGATACATTTTCATGCAAATGGATACATTTTGATTAATTTGTAGCTAATATAATCAGAGCTGAGGCTGACAAGGTGGTGCCCTAAAATGGCCCCATACACGTCTTGATTGTTTAGCATCATTATTGGACTATCCAAATGAATTCTTGCCATTTCATTATTATTATTATTATTATTATTATTATTATTATTATTATTAAGTGCCTGTTATCGATCCCTTTAACATGTTTAAAACTGAAGTAAAACTTTGAGATATTAAACAGAAGAATGACACTGAATTACTTTCAGAATTTAAGACCATAAATGTTGAAATATATTCTTTGAATCTCCTCCTG
The DNA here is from genome assembly GCA_015052665.1 of Apistogramma diplotaenia. Lineage (NCBI taxonomy): Eukaryota > Metazoa > Chordata > Actinopteri > Cichliformes > Cichlidae > Apistogramma > Apistogramma diplotaenia. The sequence continues at coordinate 67,489 of VOQJ01022780.1, read as the reverse complement.
GCAGCTATGCCGTCAGGTGTGTGCATGTGGGGAAACTGACCACCAGACAGAGACAACAGACGACTTGAAGTAATGGTGGATATTTATTGTCTCCTTCTGTACAATATATCTGTAAATATTAACACTGTTACAGTAACAATGCTCTGCTACAGTAACAATATTATAAACTATAACAGCATTGAAAGGGAATACAAAGACTACTTCAAAAAGGCCCTCCATTTGAGTACATTAGCACAAAGTACAGGGCACTCATGTCTTATGTATCTAATTAGAACCATGATCATTTATGACTGTTTTTATATTGTCAAAGTGTATATTAAAATTTCGTTTTGATCCACTTGCAAGGTCCATAAAACAAGCACATTTACTTGTATGGCATTATGCTACCACAGTGTTGCTTACTGTATATGTATCCATGGATATGTCTGATAATGATTTTTACACCTAATACCTTGCCTATGTACTTCTTTTGCTATTCTGTTGGGATCATTATCAGCTTATTTTAAATGAATGTTTCATATAATACTCTATTTCTCATTAAAATGCTATATTTAATAAGAAGAGCAAGGCTTGTCTGTACAGATTTCCTACATACTGTAGAGTATTTACTAAATCTAGTTTTAATGTCCTGCTATAGTCACTGAATAACTGGCCAAACAGTTCTTTGCGTGACTGCATTTTTGTTGCTGTTGTTGTTGTTTGTATGTCTATTTTTTGTTTTTGTTTTTTTGCTTTCCCAAATGCAATGAAGAAACTAATGCTTGACCTCAATAATCCGTTTTTCACTTATCATGAAAGTCAACCTGCTGAACCACTTAATAATTTTAAGTTTTTGTACTTTCAGCATTTCGGTGATTAAAAGTGGTGCTGGCAGTAAGTTAACAGAAAAGCTGGTGGACGGGTGAACTTTTTTTTTTAATAGTACTTCACATTAGGCTAAAAATAAGTAATATTTCAAAACTGTCAAGTCATTCCAAGTCTTTGATACATTATGGTTGCTGAGTGTGCTTATTAGCAGAACGTGACTGATAAACATGATTTAAAAAAAAAAAAGCGCCCATGGTTTGCTTTTGGGGATTTCACTTTTAGTTTACTGTGTTTTCTGCACGTTAGGGGTCTGCAGCGTTGCCAAGCCCAAATTCCACACCAAGCTATTTTCTCCCACTGAAAAAAAAAAGCTGCCTAAAATGCCTCGTTTGCATTCCAGCTTTTTAATCTCTGTCTTATCTACGCCACTACCAGCTAGTTTTGCACACTCTCAGACAAAGAATGAGTTGCTGCCTTGCAGTCGGACATTTTTAATTACTCACCTAGTCACTTATCTTACTCAGGAATGGAATGGAATAATTTTATTTTTGATGGACAGAACTACAGTCGGAAAAAACTTTCCCGCTGAGTGGCAGAAATTATGGAAAGATAAAGACTGATTTGAAAGCACTAAATAATGACTGAGTGTAGGTTGCTAGCTGTGTTTTTATGTAGCTTCTAGTAATTATGACTATTACTGACATGCCCAATTCAAGTATGCACACACAAACAACAATGCACAGGTATGATATCAGTGTGCAGTCACTGAATTAACAAAACTTTCCATCCTGCAGTATTTCAGAAAGTGGGAAGAAGAACAGCATATTTATAACCAGAAAGATTTTCTATTTGATGAGCACATATTATTGTTTGATTCACCACAGCTTGTTCCCGCATAAAGAAACGATTCTGCCGTCTCAATGTGTAATTTGAACTAAAAGAACAGGTTTGACTAAACTGAAACCGAACGGAAGCTTTTAAGATAATTTGATTCGAATGCAATGTAAGTGAAGCAGCTGTTCTAACAGTTGCATGACAAACTGAAATTTCCATGGCTCTCCAAACAGCACTCAAGCCGCTCAGAAACCAAAATTCCAGGCTGCTTGATTGAAAATTAATAATAAGTCAACATCCAAGAAAAAAGTTCAGCTCATTTTGCTCCTCCAGGTTCTACTTAATTGAATGGGTATTATTTTCCATAAGAAAGCAGTCATAGTAAATCACAAAACTCTTGGTGTCATATTTTAATACAGGAGGGTGTCGGTCTAAATGCTTTGGATGCTGCTACTACACTTAGTCGTTTTCCAACTCTGTGAGTAGCTCATGATGTTGTTGAACGTGCTCATATATGTATGTGGGACCGAGCAAATTAATTGGTCTGATATGTGTCTGATGTCTTATCCACACAACGCTCAGTTGTTGTGGCTCAGCAGGATGTGTGACCTTTATGTCATTGTTGGTGCGATCCCACACTGAGTGTCATATTGACACTGCTGAGGAATCAGGCCACCTCAGACAGTTGATGCTTTCTGCCAAATTATTAAAAGGTCACAGACCCTTAATTGATTGGAGGCAGTAATTATTGTGCTTTCTCCAGGGAGAATCTTGTATCTTATTTAACCCGCATTCAGTCCCATCCTAAGATGTGGTGGTTTTACTACAGACATCGCTTTGGAACTGCATATTCAAAAAAAATAAGAAGGAAAGAAAGAAAAGGCAAGAATCAGAGATGATTGCAGAGATGGTACAGTACTACCTGTCACTTATACTAGCTTCAGCTGCCTCAAAGAGAAGCATTCAGGAAATAGGTGCTGGTGCCCCATTTGCTCAACACACACAGTAACCAACTCCCAATACCTGAACGTTTTGCTTGTTGTGTGCATTCCTCTACTGCCTTCTT
>VOQJ01022780.1:43051-53530 GCA_015052665.1 Apistogramma diplotaenia | reverse complement strand
GAAGAAAATGTTTGTTTTGAATGCCCAGTTGCCTGAAATCATCTCTAAAATATTAATGAGCTATTGCACATTTTTTGGAAAGATTGATTCCAAAAAATGATGGAGGTTCTTGCTAATGGCGAGTCTGAGTTACTAAATCAAAGAGTTTCATAAGTGATTACTCAGTTTGTTCAATGAAGACATGAAAAACAAAAAAAAGGCATATATTTAGCTTTGTGAGATTGTGTTTGTCTATAATCATTTCATACGCAACCATATTTTATGAGTAATCACTGTAAGACTGCATTGTATATTAATAACCATCTGCTCCATGGTGATGGAACAATCAATGGTTATCAGTTTATTCAGCTCTACTGACCATGCATAAGTAGAATAGAAAAAAATGCTATCATGGAAATATACTTCAAGGGTGATACAGTATGTACTTGTGAAATGTTTCTTCAAAAGATCAGACTGAAGTTTTATGTTTGAATTTTTATCAACAGAAGGTGTGCTATTCAGTATTTTTAAATTTCTTTTGGGATCAAAAAGTATCATCATCATGATCAGTGTTTAATATCTACACTGACAGATTAATGTTTGGAAACTAAAAGCTGTAGTTATGGCTGCGGGAAAAAAGTTAAATGCATTTATGTTGTGAGCAACAAAGATCAGCTTATTGCAAATCGTCATAAAACAAAGTTGAGGAAAAAGTTTAGAGCTACATTACCACTGAAGTATTTTAAATCAGATCTTAAATCCAACATCTATTTGGTTCACATGCCAGCGGCACACTTACTCATCCATATGAATGGGTAAGTGTGTCCAAACTTTTGACTGGTACTGCATCTTCATTTAAATGGATTTAAAGGATACGACAGCAAGCCATTTGGATTCACCCATTTCAGGCAATGCACAATAACAGAGATCGGTGAAGTGCATGCAAAACTGTCAGGACTGATGAGCTAAGTAGGGCAGGGATTCATCCAGACTTACATCAGATTTTTAACTATGCAAAGATGAGCGTGACTGATTCACTGTTCAAATTGATGAGGTGATTGCACAGCCCCATCCTGCCCACATCAGGACAGAAAGGCCATTAAATATAGTGACCTTTTGTCTTTGATTGTCACCACAATAAACTGCTGAGAAGAACTGAACATTTCAACAATTTCCTGTCACCCTCTTTAAGTCACCCTCTGTTTGCTCCATGCTCAATCTCTTACTTTTTACACACTATTGTTGCTATCCTCCCCATCTATCTCCCATTTTTAATCCCTTGTTCTACTCTCCCTCTCTGTGCATTCAACCCCCTCTCAATCTGTTTTGATCCAATTCCTAACAGCCGTGCGCGCTTCTGTAAGTAAGAGTGAATCACCCTGGGGGCTCTCATCAAAGGGCTGCCAGGAAGACAAAGAGGCTGGGCAGCACTGTGCTAACTGCCAATGTCCTTAAAGGGGACTTGCTGGCAATGCCACCTTTGATCAGTCCACCATGACTGCATTTCCCACAGCACTGGAACTGTTTGACAACTTTCTGTGTATTACTACAGAATTCAAACACTGTAGCCTATTACCAGAACACCTAATGTCAAACACATCAAAAAAATAAATAAATAAGATAAAATAAATCCTGCTGAAGAAGCTTACGTCTTAGAAGAGATGTTTTATGTTGAACTGTGAAAATCACTGACATGGAGTAATGCTCACAATTTGCTTTGTGTGATTTTTTTTTTCAAACTCCCGAGGGAGAGAATGGATATTTAAAAGTGATAATGAACCATACTGCTGTCAACGTCTCAGTGGGGGGATGGTCAGAAACTATAGAGGGGTTAGATTGAGGGTCCTCCTACCTCATGCAGAGCAGTAGGACAAGGTTTTTGATATGGCAAGGTCAGGCCAGAGTTTATGCCACCTGCTGTAAAAGCACAAGGACAAGGGCAGCCTTGCAGAGCTGAGCCAGTGCAGTGTCAGTCAAGCTATGCGCCGACACAACTATTGGCCCTTCCTTTTCTTTACTGCCACAGCTTCCTTCTAGATGCCAATCTAGAAAGGACGAGCAGAGGGTGGGAATGGTGCTGTGTCCCTCCCCTCCATCTGGTGCCGCATGCCTCTGTCAGGATGTCAGCCTGCACATAGTAATGAAGGGTGTCATCAAGGTTACTGCAGGCTGGAATGTTGCCGACTCCTCTTCTCTCCCTCTGTATCCCTCATCCCTGTCTCTCGTATCACATATTCTCTATGTAAGATGCAAGTCATTGGTAATCAGCATTATTTTCTTCAGTGGCTTAGCTTTACTTAGTACTTTGGACATGTTATTGATCCATTTCCTTGCAACTGGCCACTGAACACCACTTCAACTAATTAAAAAAGAACATTTTTTGATACACAATTTAAAGCATTAAGGCATTAATTTATTTTAACCTATAGATGTAAGGTGATGGTAAAAAAAAAGACAATTGTTTAAATCTTATCTGATGGACAGGCATTTGAAAGGTAACCATAATTACATGATGCAGTAAAAGTGAGGTTTACAGTGTCTCAAGGAAATTGGCAATACAAGTTTGAAAATGTCAGTAACATAATTGCAGACGGCCTCATAAACAGGAATTTACAGGTAATAAGTCATTACTAAGCATACAATCATCATACTGTCAGAACATACTGTACTATAAACACAGATGTGTAACAATGACCACAAAATGTGTACCAAACAGTACCCAGTGGTTACAGTAGTCACATTTACATGGTAACCGGTGCATCAACCCTTTCATCTCTTGTCCAGAATATTTTTGCCGAAGCGGAGAAGCTGACTCATCACAGCAAGGAATTCTGTTAAATTCCCAGATTGCAATTATCATTAATAAAACATTAGCTTTTAATTGCTTCATCGTGATTGTGACCCTTCAATTAACATGATAAATTGTTTCTTCCTAAACCTGATCTATAATGTGTTATTAATGATACTATAATTAAAATAAGGGGGTTTCTGAGAATTGTTTGACGTATTGCTTCTGTTGTTCTAACTCAATACAGAATGTCCTTGGTATGCAAAACCATTCTCAGTATATCATCACCATTACTATTTAATTTCACTTCTTTGCAGTGATTATTTTTTAATGCCGCAAAAGATCCAAAAGCTTTTGTAGTGACAATGAAAATATCGGTGATGTTGAACAATGTGGAAAACATGTTTTATTCAGTGTCAAAGCATATTAAGGAGACATTTATCACCACATAGGATTGATGACACAAGAAGGAAGTTTGATGTTTGCTTCCATTTAAAATTAAGACTAAAACCTAGCGCTTTGTTGAGGATGAATTTAGCTGATCTCTTCAGTGTGTCTGGTCACTGAACAAGTGGCATGGCTATGCTCTGGATCTCAGTGACATTAATTTTCCAGTGTCACTGCTGATGTATGGGGTACTGGATGAACACTGGTAGGGAGGGCATGCTAACCTTGTGGGAAACTGTTTGGGGTCAATCCTTACCCATCTCAGAGAATCTGTCCTGAGAAAGGCATACACAGCGCATATTTCGGGAGACTAGCACAGTGGAAGCTCTGCTGCTTTCATTGTTTGTTTGTTGTTTTCACTCTAGAGTATGGGACTTGTTTGCACGAAAATACTTCCAAACACAAATTTGATTTCTTGTGCAACTTATAAAAATGGCAAACAAAGACACAGGTGTGTTTGTCTCACAAACGTCACTCTGCAAACATTGAATCACCAAGAAAAAATATAGATCTTTATCACTTATAATCAAAAATACACCGTTTCTTGCATGGGAGACATGAGAATTTAGCCAACAAACTGATAAAGTTAAAAGTTGTGTCATATATTGGCATATCCATATCATGTCCTGCATGCCTGTCTCTTCATGTTGTATTTGTTTGTTTCCCTGTTTACTCACTCCTTCTTTTATTTTGCCAGTCCCCTGTTTTGTGTGTATTGTGTTCAGTTCTTCATCCCCTTAACTTGTTAGTGTGTTGCAATTCACCTGTTCTCGCCTGCTGGTTCCATTCTCCCCTCATTACCTCTTGTGTGTATTGTCTGTTCTACCTGAGTTCCTTGTCATCATCATCGGTGGCTTCTCAGTATTTCTGGCACCTGTCCCAGTGGAGATAAAGTATATTTATCCTGTATGATTCTGCAATAAAGCTGCATCGAAGTTCTAGTCATGCCCTGCGAGTCCATTTCGGTCCACTTGCTGCCAGCTACAGTAGCTCATCTGTTGGATTTGAACACACTGAGCAGGCTTCACTCACAACATCATCATCAGTAAGCCTTGGCCACCTATGACCTGCCCACTGGTTCACCACTGTTTCTTCCTTGGACCACTTTCGATCAATACTGAAGACCAGGAGTACCCAACAAGAACTGCAGTTTTGGATATGCTCCCTTACACAGTATATCCCACCCACTAACAAGTGCCAAGATGAAGAGATAAATCAGTTTTATTCACATCGCCAATCAGGGGTCATAGGTGATAGGTGTGTGTATATAATCAAACCAATCCCTGATTTAGCATTTAAACTTTTCAAGCTTATTACACTTACAGTAGCTAAAGTGGTAATTTAATATTTTATATAGAAACTGAATAATATACTGTACAGTACCTGATTTGGAACAAAATAAGTGCAAATCATATATTTTGATATAAGCCTTTTGGCTCCTGAGAGTGTCAAATAACAGGACTGAATTCATTTTCTTTTGTCAAACCTGGTGGTAAATACGTTTTTTCTCTCATCTCATTTTGGCATCTGCCCCATCCATCACTGCAGTGGAGAAATAGAGAAGAAAAAGATGTATCTTCTTTCCCGTCGTTTGAATTAAGAGCATGATATGAAGCATTTTCTGCAGCATCTCTGTCTCCATGAATCAAGATAGACCCGCCTAAAATAGCACTTTTGAGAGAGGGAAGGATGTAGAGGCCAGTGAGGGACAAGATGGGTCCTGACCACTGTTGCTCAACTTTGTCAGGCAGGAAAGGGAATACATCTCTCCCATGCTTTTAAAAGGACTATTAGTGTCACAGAAGGTATAAGGGGACAACAGAAGAAATAACTTGACAACCTTGCCTTTAAAGAGCACATGCAAGACATGGTCTAATAGTGCTGGGGTTGTGGGACAAAATATATCTTATGTAACTCCTTTACATTTGCATGGGAGAGTGTCATAGTGAGAATGCAGGATCAGGTGAATAAAGCCCGACTCACACAGATCGGACAACTGCCTGTTGGAATGCTCCAACCAGCTGGCAAAAACCTCCTTGTGATTGCTTTGGTCACTGCCATATTGCTGCAGTTGTAGTTAGAATGGTGTGAAACTTTAGAAGTGCAAAACAAACTGGAAATGGAGAAGGTTTGCCTTCAAGTAAAAGTTGTACTTCGCGAGTTGAAGCTCTCGTGGACTGGGGCCTCTGCCAGGCGTTCCCAGCAAACCCTCACAAAACATTTAGGTGCATCGGGTCTGTGTAGCATCCTCCCCTGCCACCTGCTCCAACTCACCCCCAGGTGGTGATCAGTTGACAGCTCAGCTCTTCTCATCACCCGAATGTCTAGAACATGTGGCCGCAGATATGATGACACTATTACAAAATCGATCATCAACCTGATGCCTATGGTGTTGTGGTGCCACGTGCACTTATGGACATCGTAATGCTCGAACATGGTGCTTATTACACACAAACTGTGGTTTGCACAAAGTGTCCAATAACAAAATTGGGGTGGCTGTAGTTCAGGAGGTAGAGCAGGTCACCTACTAATCGGAAGGTTGGCGGTTCGATTCCTGGCTGCTCCGGGCTACATGCCAAAGTATCCTTGGGCAAGATACTGAACCCCAAGTTGCTCTCCGACGCAAGCGTTGGAGTATGAATGCGTGTGACTGTTAGATAATAAGCACTTAGCTTAGTTAAACATGGAAGTGCTTGAATGAATGTGGTGTGAATGTAAACGTGTTGTATAAGCGCTTTGAGTGCCCAAGCGCTATTTAAGAACTAGTCCATTTACCATTTACCAAAACACCATTCGGGTTCAGATCAGGCAGGCTGTTCCTCCCAATCACACCCCTCCGGGTCTCACTGTCATCGCTCACGTGAGTGTTGAAGTCTCCCAGTAGGACGGTGGAGTCACAGGACGGAGCACCCTTGAGCTCCCTGCCCAGTGACTCCAAGAAGGATGGATACTGTGAACTCATTGGGGTACTGGATGTCATTTGACGCACAGGCACGTACAATGGTTGGAACCCATTCCCCAACCCAAAGGATCAAGGAAGCAACCAGTGAAAACTCCAACGTACAGGCAGCAAGCCAAGGGGATCAAAAATACCCACCCGAGCTCGCCACCTCTCACCGAAGGCAACTCCAGACTGGAACAAAGTCCAGCCCATCTCTAGGAGAGTGGTTCCAGAGCCCAGGCCATGTATATATCTAGCTGAACTTCATACACTAGCTCTGGCTCCTTCCCCACCAGAAAGATGACATTCCCTGTCCCAGAAGCCACATATGGCCCTGGCCTGTGACAAATATGAGCTCATTGGTTTCTGTGTTACTGGTAGTGGGAATTATGAGTAAAGCTGTGTTAATACGTATCTACAAGCAGCTTCTCTTATGGGACTTTGTGAGCTGGAAGAGTGGTGGCCTTGGTTATGTGTCTGTCTTGCATCTGGCCACAATCTTTATCTTCACTTTAGTAGATGCAAATTTCATATTAGGTGGTTGGGCATCATATAGTTCCTTAACTCTGCTCTGGAAAAAAAAACATACATGGGTCATTATCACGCATGTGAAAGCTGACATCACTAAACAGAGGTGGTGCCTTAAGACATGTTATGCTGGCTCTTTATAGTTGCTGAAGCTTTTTCAGCTTCGCATCCATTATGCAAATCTTCTGTTCCAATATATCCACAAGGTGGTCGATTGTTTTGAGATCTCAAGCCTGTGGAGGCCACTTGAGTAGACTGAACTCAGGCTTCCAAGGCAAACTTCTCCCATCTGCAATAGACTGCTCCATCCTGTCCTTGAAGAACAAGTTTTCATGTGTTCTCAGTGCTCCTATTACAGATGTTGAGGGCCCTACAGATGTGGCTTGAATAACCTGCACTTTAAAAATGAACAAAGAACTACTGCATTGATAAGCAACATCCAGAAGGGCAAACATACAAGAAAAGAATAACAGCAAAAGCATCAGTTTGTGAAGAGTTGAGAGTGAGGACACAAATGGTATTTAGAGGTCAGGAAAAAAAAAAACACAAAACAAAATTTTAATATGTGAAATTTGTTTATTGGAGAAATGTCTTGAGTATTGTGAAAGGACCCAAATGTAAGACGCTCAAGGCAAATTCAATAAACAAACAAAACAAAAAATATTTAGGTGGAGGAAAAGGCCATAAAAATCTAAAACAGAGAACTGACGAAACCAGAATACAAAGTAGAAAGATCGAGGACTAAAAAGACCTGATACAGTTTAAATATACAAGATGCAAAGGAATACAACATTCCTTAAAGACTTAAGAACAATAGAGAATATTACTAAACAGTAAACATTCAAAAATCAAAAAAACACAACACAGATTCCAGAACGCAGTATGGCCAAAGAACTCATCTCAAGGGATTGTAGTCTAATTAAGTCCAATAGCTAAAATATAAAACTTGCAAATGCTATAAAAGTTCAAATACAATCAGTGTAACAGTTCATGTTAGGGCAATATGTGGAATATGGAGAGCAATTTGGCCTTTGTCAAATGAAGGAAAAAAAGAAAGAAAGCAAAAAGATTACCATGGGTCAGAGAGAAATATTAATGGTGCTGTAAGAGCTCTGTGGCTTTTAAATCTCTGGCCTAATGGACTGTATTGACCACATTAATAAAACAAGATATGTGTTTCTAATGTCCTCTCTGTGGTGCATTAGGTTTTGCTTGGACTATATTTCCATTTGTTTCTCCGGATGCCAGCTGGGAACAAGCATAGCTATGAATCCAAAACTCATTTGATCTTTAGCATAATCCAGACAGAAAATCTCCCCTTCAATCTAATAAATGTTAGAAAAACAGGATGTTAGATGATTAATGTTGTGCATAACAGTTAATAATAATAATAATAATAATAAATAATATTAAAAAGCTCTGCACCCTGCCCAACATTTCATCCATTAGCCATGATGAAATGTAAAATATAGAAAGGACCTACTCAAAATAAGAGGTGATATAACCACCAGTAGGCTTTAACATGTTTACCTAATGTTTGCAAAACTACTGTAATTTTTTAGTTCAGTTAAGTTGTCATATGTGGCTGTTTGGCAGGAAGGGATGGACCCAAATTCAGGATGACTCACACAAAACAAAGAATTCAAAATACAAAACCAAAACCTCAACCAAAGCTTCCCTAAACACAAAATAACAAGCCTGGGAGAAAAGTGGGCACAAAACACTAAACCGGGGAGGCACAGAGCTAAAGGGGGAAACACAGACAACAGCACAAGAAAGAACAGAGAAAAACTGAAGGTTTAAATACACACAGGAGGTAATCAGAGCAAGTGGAAACAGCTGGGAACCACAGGTGAAATAAATGAAACGAACACAGAGGGAGCAAAACTAAACACAAAGCACAGGGAACTCTGGACTGTCAAAAAAAACCAGGAAGTGACTAAAGAAAATTGACACAGGCTTGACACCGCATGAGGAATAACATATATGATGGGGAACAGACACAAAATACACCACAGCACAAGGGAGGGACACTAAGGGAAAGCACAGGTAGAACTAACCTTTAAGAGCTACAGAACAGGGAACCTAAAAATATCTATCTATCTATCTATCTATCTATCTATCTATCTATCTGATAGAGTACTCTGTAAAAGTTGCAATGTCGCAAAAACATTATTTGTTCACATTTCTTTAGTTGTTATAGCTATAAAAAATAAAACAATATTCTTGCACCAACAAGGTGATTTATTAGCTAAAAATTTGGCATAGCCACTGTGTCCTTAAAAGATCTGAGAGTGAGTTATGTCTCATTTCCTGTACTGCACACAAAAAGTGTAGCTACAAAAAGTAGACACTTTTCTGTGACTGCTTACAACATCCCATTCTTCTTAAAAAAAAAAACGCTATTTAATTTCTTAAACCAGTCAACCACAACCTCAGCGTTGCGTTCAGTCCTCTTTCACCCTTGAGCAAGCATTGTAGAGTGGAGATTCATGGCTTTGCTAATTATATTTTTGCAAACCTGCCGGAGCCCCTGGCAGCCATTACCTGCCAACAGGATTTTGATTAACTGGACATGAATCCACTATTATCTAGAGTTACTGTTTGGTGCTTCTATACATCAACTCCCTAATTAAAAAGAATAATGCTGAACATATCATGTTCAAAGCAATCTGCATCTTGCTTAGCTGGTAAGAGTGAAGTGAGGAAAAGCAAACACCTCTGAAGGCTGTGCTTATAATGCAGTAAAAAATGAAATACACAAATGTTAAATCCTCCTATTTTTTTGTATTTAACAGGTGAAATAAATAGATCAGTGGAAAAAGATGAAAAATGAAACTGAAAACCGAGTCAATAGCAGCTCTTGCCGAGTCGATGCATCAGATATTCACTGTGCTTATATGCATCAGTTCCAATGCATTTTGTGCTTCAACAATTGTAGTGTCTCAGTTTACGTCAGCAAATAAATTAGCAAATTTGTAGCTAGAAATATTTATATTGATAACTTAGTCTTAAACAGGTAGGACCATTTATACAGAAAATGCACACAGTGTACAGTATTTTCTTCTGGGGAGTTGAAGAAAGAGGAAGAACAGAAGAATGCTGGTCGTACCAAATATGATCCCCATGATTAAATTCTAGTAGTACACCCCTGCACTAACACATCAGAAGTCCACTGTGTGTGTTATTCATCACTGAGCATCTCAGCAATGCAACCCAATCCACCGGCATTATTAGTGTTACTTTTTAAAGGCGAGGGTTCAAGGTGTTTGTTTGTTTTTTTGTTTGTTTTTCTTCCTCACAGGTTTCACGTCACATTTGTAACAACTATAAAACCACCAATGAATTTCACCTGACAAGACTGGTTAGTCCTGGAACAGAACAGGTGAGCATTCGCTCCTCATCAGACACAACTGAACCCCGTGCTCAGATGTGACAACTGAAACTGCTCGCAAGTGACTGTTAAAAAAAATTAAACATCTTGAAAGCATCGGATTTTCCTAAAGGTCACACTCAGCACAAGAGTTTTATCTCAGGTACAACCAGGTCAGACTGATAGATTTGATAGTTTGGTTTGTATCTTCCTGTTAAAATAAAACATTGTTTATCCAAATACTATGGCTACATTTCATTTTGGCAATATTTTGTAGTGTGAATTATTACATATTGAGTAAAACAGAACAAAATGTCCCTGTAATGCAGATTGTGATTTAAGATTTGTATATATATATATATATATATATATATATATATATATATATAATAAATATTATATATATATTTATATATTTAAAAA
>VOQJ01022780.1:29633-43031 GCA_015052665.1 Apistogramma diplotaenia | reverse complement strand
AAAAAAAAAAAAAAATATCTCTGTATTATAGATTGTGTTTTAATATTTGTATATATATATATATATATATATATATATATATATATATAAACTTAAAGCTTACAAATATCCTTAGATGCTTAAAAAATGAAAATGAATCCAAAGATCCAGTGAAATTGGTTTCTACAATCTCTGACTGATCTGGAACCAGATAAAAGAACCTTGCAAATGGTCTTTATCAGTCCTACTTTGAAGAAGATGGGCAATTACTTCTAAGTATCACCCTTTGAAGGTTGCCCTTTGAGGACATTTTCACATTGACATCAGTCTTAGGAATCAGTGTGGACCTTCCACAGGATGTTGATGCAGATGACTGCAGATATCAGCCAAATTGCTTAAAAGAAAGATTTATACATTTCATACTGTGTGAATGCACAGACATAACTTTCTTAGTAATAAAGCTTTACTAAGATAGAGTACTATAACTAACATTTACCACTTTGTGCTTTTCTGAGAAAATACCAGCTTACCTGGCTCATAAGAATGTTTTTTTTTCATCTTTTTTTAAAAAATTTAAACCCACCAGCAGCCAATGAGAGAGTCCAATTTTATTGTGGCCTGCCACAGGCCACATCATAATATGACATACTGTAACTGAGCCTTACCTCTCCCCAAGTCTGAAGATATTGTGACCTTTCATTATGAAACTCCTGTGAATCCAGTTTGTTGCCATAGCTTAGGGATTAGGTAGGGGATGGAGTGGATTGGGTTAAGAGAAGGCTAGAGGAAGCACTCTTCTTAATGCTGGCACTGGAGAGATGTTTGAAAGTACTCCAGGGCTCTTAAGCAAAGACCCTTTCCCTCAATTAGATTGATTCAGAAGCCAGTGGCTTTAACCTCTGCTGGGACACAATTTGTGTCATTTTGCTCTGATTTTAGAGTGTCTAAAGCAATTTCCCAACTGCCTACAGATTTCTCAGCCTGTGCTTTTTTTTGTGTTGCATATTGGTCTTACGTGTATTCATTCAAATGAGTGTACTTAATGATTTTAATATTTATTGAAAGTGTGCTGTTTGACTATATGTTCACAGCAAACAAGAAATGAAGTCTGTGATTCAGTCATCATGTCTGATACTCAGTATGACTCATCATGTCTGTGGCTTTCTGTATATAAACAATGTTTCATTATGAAAGTGACAATAAATATCTAACGTAAAAAGAAATAGGTTAAAAGCACACTGGTCAGGTATGGAGTGAGAGGCTTCTATAATACTACTATAGTACCAAATCATTTTAAATATAACTATAAAATATCAAGGTACTATACAGTTTTGCAATGTATAAAAACACAGCAAACTTTATGTTGCCATGCTTCTGTGTCCTCTTTTCTTTTTTTTTAATATTCTTTGACCTTCTGGATAAATATCAAAGGATAAAGTGAAGAGCAGCACTTGATCTTCCCATATTACATCCACTGAAGTACTCTTGCACAATCACCCGACACTTAGCTCCAGTAAAGGTGCTCTTCGGACACCAGAACAGACTGTGATTTTGTTGGGCAGTTTTCAGGTGTTTGAAAATTGTGTGAATGAACAAGCTGAAAAATGAGATCACTGGGCTCCTGAAAACTCCCTGGATAAACCAATCGTAAAAAAAATCAAAATGAAATCTGTAAACTGCTGTGTTTAAAACAGTAAATTAATTTCTGTCACAAAAAAAATCTTACAAGAACTCAAGCTGGGAATTTAAGATATCTTTATATTACTATGGAGCTGACTCTACAGTCTCATTACAAGTGTTTAGTGATCAAGAAAATGAGATTACATTTTTAGTGCATTCAGGCACATCTTGGTTGCTTTAAATTGCATCCACGGTCACTGCAAACGAAGGTCAGCAAAGTAATTAAATCGAGTAAGTGTGAACTCATTATTTAAGAAATAATTTATGACATAATTGTTATCAAAAACATTTTTCAGGATTTTACCTTACAGTATAAAGCTAAAAGGTAAAATGTGGTGAGTAATCAGCATCATCACCTGAAATATAAATTGATGTTAACCACTTTTGATGTAACTTAAAATGAGCAACCGACACTAAACCTGTCCAAAACAGAGCATTGTTGTAAACTTTACTACAGTACTGCAAACCTATCAATGTACCCTACACTATTCTGATGAGTGTTTTCACAAAATTAGTATACTTCAATTTATTTGGCAAGATATGTCACAAAAGTACAACTCAGCAAGGCATGCTGCCTCTCTATCCTACTTGAGAAATTACCAGTATCTCAAGTAGCTGAGAAGTTCTTATATATATTGTGCAGCTAGACGCTTGTGGAGTGCAGTTAGCTTCTTTAGCCAGTAGTTGTGAATCATATCAGGGCCTGGTGCTGTCCAGCTCTTCATATGTGATACCCTTTCTTGTATGACTGACACTGTGATGGTTACTGGATCCTGTTCAGGGAGGTTGCTGTGAGCATTGGTGTTGAGTGTTGCATCCTTCTACCAATTTCGGACTGCTCCCATATCCTTCTCCAGTCTTGGTGGGAGTGCTGTTCTCATATTGTTCCTTTACCACTGAGAGTATACCATCCAATCTCTCTGGTACTGTATACTTCAATCCAGGTGAGCCAAGGCTGTGAGTCTTTGCTTGGCAGTCTCTAAGGCCTCGGGTATGGACAGCTTGCTGTACTTCTCAGGTACCGCTTTCCTCATCACACGTTTCTACAACTCTGAGAGCTGGCTAACTTCCCTCTGTGCTGCCTTGATCTTAGCCTCTAGTCGTCATTTCCATTTCCATGGAGGGTACTGCTCCTTATTGCTGTTCATCTTATAGCCAAGCGTCTCAAGGATCACTGCATATACATAGACTTCTTGTAGACTTTCAGAGGGTACTTCACTTAATCTTGGGCTGGGGGGTAGTTCTCCTTCTTAGCCATATTATCTCTCAGCCGCTCTTACATGTCTGCAAAAATGTGTATATTATTATTATTATTATTATAATGCTAATCTTAGTTTTTATATATTGCTTTTTATATTTTTAAGAACTTTTTGTGTGAACCATTGCTGCTGATACATCTGAATTTCCCCTTTGTGATTAGGCTTAGAACTTTGGACCATCCCATAGTATGCTGCTATAGAGCCAGGCTGCGGGAGGGTTCTCAATGCACTGTATTTCTTTTTGTTCACTTCTTTGTACTTTGTTTATACCCCACTCTGCATTTAATCATTAGTTATTATTAATCTCAGGCTCTCTTCCACAGGATGTCTTTTGTCCTGTTTTTCTCTGCTCATCCCCGACCGATCACAGCAGATGACTGCCCCTCCCCCTGAGCCTGGTTCTGCTGGAGGTCTCTTCCCGTTAAAGGGGAATTTTTCCTTCTCACTGTTGCCAAGTGCTTGCTCACAGGGGATCGTTTTGACTGTTGGGTTTTCTCTGTAATTATTGTAGGGTCTTTAACTTACAATATCATGCAGCTTGAGGTGACTTTTTGTTGTGATTTGGAGCAACATAAATAAAATTGAATTTGTTAACAGGAGATGAACACACCTGTGAAATGGAGACAGGTACAATTTCCTGTGAGTACGAAACAAGTGGGGCTTTCAGTGACAAAAGCTGAGTACGGGAGTAAAATAAAGGGTGGATGCAAATGGGTGAAATTTTAATTTATGTCTATTTTTAATTTGATCAATCAAGCACTGCTTGCCTTGCTTGTCTTGATGGAATACCACTGCTGTGTTCACATTTGGATGAAGAAAACTCTGATTTTTTCATGTGATGTCAAAGGTGTGCCCCTTTATCTGCCTTGTTGACATCATGCCGTGCACCTGTTATTGTTTGTAGGCTTTTGATTGGGTTGGTATTTTGGCCTTCATGACATAACATAATTTTTTTCATTTTTCAGAACGAAACAGGAAAATATATTTTAAAAAATACCTGTGTACATGTGGATGCGGCCTTAGTAGCCATGACACTTTTGCTATTAGTAGAAGAAATTAAATTCATCAAAGTTATCTTTTTTATAAAAAGTACGACTTCACTGTAGCCATTTCCTACTTTCCCACATATAATCCTGTACTCTACATGATTAGCCACAGATGTACATTATGTCAGCCTCTATGTTTATTTCTGTTTGACATGCTCTGAAAACTAGGCTACAGAGATGTTTTATTTATTTTGCATCTTCCGATTTATTTATTTATTTAATCAGTTCATCGTGTATTTCATTATAAAGGGATTCTGACTCAAACTGAGCAGTTCAAATCATTACAAAACCTACGTAGACCTTTAAGAATGTGGTCAAAAGAAGATATAAAATGATAAAATACTGAGAGGAAGAGGTATAATCCATGCGTCTTGCAAGGCAGCTACATCTGCAGATTCAAAAATAGTAGCTCTGGGAGAATCTGTGCAGTTTTTCAGCTGCAGGACAGTTTAATCACATTTTTCATATGATAGGGTAAGTATTAGAAGGAGAGTGGAGAGAGGAAAATGTCTCAAGGACAAAAGTATGATGCATGCTTTGCAGTTTGATGACTGCAGATAGGGCCTATCTCCTGGATATCTTTTATTGCTTTTATATTTGCTCCTGTCCTTGGGTTCTTCATGAATTGGAATTTGTTTCCTTGAAGTGCATTTCTCCCTGCACATTGAAAAATAAGCACATTCAAATGCAAAGCAAGATACTTACCTGGGAAGGCCTTTCAGGTAGACCAAGGCTGCCAATGAGTTGCTGTAAAACTGTTTTGTTCAACAGTATTGTGAAATAGTAATTATAAGCTATACATTACTGACTTTGCACATAAGTGTTGAGTACTTCCATCACATGCACTAATTAAAAGTTTACATGAGAAATGCCTGATTTAAATATTTATGTTTAGCGATATTTTGAAATCCTTGTAATGACATTCCAGTTGTCTTTACAAGGCCGTGAAGGCGGTGGGGATGTTGCACTGCCATCATGGTTCTTTGCTTTTGCTAATAATGTGTGTGGATTTTTCTTTGCTGAATGAAGGCAAAATACAAGAAAATAGTACTTTATATAAGTAGTTCCGTTATTGCAAAACACCTCAGCCAATCAAAGCTGACAATATAGCACTTATTCCACTAGTAATATTGTCAACAAAGATGCACATTAACGTTCTGATTGTTTGACTAGAAACTCCATATTGATTATGTAATCTTAGTATGGATGGAGATGTTGAATCTATTAGAAATAAACAAGATTACCTAAAGTGCCTATAGCTTTATTCAGTTTTAAGTCTTAGTAGTCCAAGTAGTAATGGCTTTGGTTGCATGCAAGTAAAAACATGGGGAAAGCATAAAATGGAAATGCATTTGCAATAATGAAATCTTGAAACCATTACCTACCATTTGACGATGGCTTAGCTTTTTATTTGCTTGTTTTCAATTTATCTGCTATTGTAAACAATGACCAGTCAGGTAGTCTTTGCCTGGATATCTGCTGGCTACACTGGATGCCCCAAACATTGGTTGTTGTCAACAGAGGTTGTAATCATATGTTGACTGATGGCTTACCAGACTGGGTTCGAATAGATACAGATTTAGCAGCTTTGGTCTTTTATACAACAATTGCTGCATCATTTTGCAGACAAAAAATGGGACAGATTGCTAGCCACTTGCAATCCCATTCATGTTCATTTTCTCTCATTTTAGTGAGAATTTGCAAATCTTTTCTACGTATTTCACTTAAAGCAAAGAACAGGAGACCCAGTGTGGCATTTGTGATGGAAGAAATTTAGGCAGTCTTGTAGTTATAAAACCACAAAACCTACATAGAAACTATACTTGGAGTGAACACGGCTGTAAACAAGTATTTTACAGTAATCATCACATTCTGATCACATATGCAATTGCAATCCCATTCATGTTCATTTTCTTTAACATTAGTGACGTATTTGCTTTTTAAAAATTAAATGAACAGAGTTGCACCTATTTAAGAGACAAACCGGGGCCTTGGCTGCAGTGATGTGGATGCAACACTGAAGCAAAAATGTCAATTTTCCAGTCAATCAAAATCTCTACCCTCACCTATGGTCATGAGCGTTGGGTAGAGACCTAAAGAACGAGATTGCAAATGCAAGCAGAAGAAATGAGCTTTCTCTGAGGGGTGGTATCGGAATAGGATGTCTCCTGAACATCTCTTGGATGAGGTATTCTGGGCATGTCCTACTGTACCACTGAAAAGTATAAGAAGAGGAAAATTCAATTCAATTGTATTTATACAGCACCAAATCACAACAAACAGTCGCCTCAGGCACTTCATATTGCAAAGCAAAGACCCTACAATAATTACAGAGAACACCCAACAGTCAAAACGATCCTATATTAGTAGGTCCGATAACGATCCCGATATTTTACATTTGGGTATCTGTTGATACAAATGCAAATCCGATCTTTTTTTTGTTTTTAAATACCTGGCGTCAAAAAAAACAAACAAAAAAAAACTGTATGCATTTTACATAAGTCAACAGCTTCTTGCATAACAATGGCTCTGTCACCTGAAGCCTGCAGTTCCTATGGGAGAAGGTGATGCTTTGGTCTATGGCATGTTGCAAATTTCATAGAAGAGAATAGATTAGAATAGAATAAAATAGAATAGGATAGAATGCCTTTATTGTCATTATACAGCTGCAGAGTGAGATTGGAGCTCACAGCTGGTTACAGTTACAACTATCGATTATTTTAGGGATCGCATATTCTATCAGTTATTCCATCGATTACTCAAATAATTGCATAAGAAATATTTTTTTCGTATTAACAGTTCATCTGCATATTTTAACTTCCATACTGCAGTTTTTCACTGTGAAACAAACAGGGTGGATGGAGCTGTTACAAAGTTGTATTTTCTTCACTTGATGATCAGGTGGATCATGAAGGACCTCCAGCTGTTTCCCAGTAAAGGTTTAATGGTGGTTACAGGGAAAAAGCTGTTTTTTCACACTGTCTCTATAACAGCTCCACGTCTTTGCCCTTGTGAGGCAGGCAGCTGTTTTGTGCACATAAAACAGCTGTCTGTCTGCTGCTGTTGTGTTCTCAGTGTTTATGTTGAAAAACTTACGGATGCGTGAGCATAATGTTGTAATGCTTTGTATTTACAATCATTTTTCTAAATACATTTATACTGAAGGTCTATATTTAGCCACTAATCAGGGATTAAAGTATAAAGAATATTTTGTTGGGGAAGGGGTCCTTCCAGTAGCAAACGATTGTTAGTGCTAATGCCAGTGCTAGCTAGCAACCGGTGGTCATAGCGATCTGAAGTAGAGGAAAAAAATAACAGCTGAACTTACATTCCAGTGATGGAAAAGAGAGGGTTTTTTTTTTTTAGAATAGAATAGAACAGAACAGAACAGAATGCCTTTATTGTCATTATACAGCTGTACAATGAGATTGGAGATTCTAACTCCTGATCCCCACGCCATTCCAGGAGGTGGTGGTAATGCAGCTCTAAGCTGTGTTTTTAGTTAAACCCACAAGAAAAAGAAGACGGAGCACTGCAAAGCAGCTAAACTATGTTAAATGGATTGCATTTTTTTATTCCTTCCTGATATCCAATACAGTAATTTATGTCAGAATCACACCGATACCGAATATCGGATTGACGCATTCCTACCTATTAGCAAGCATTTGGCGACAGTGGGAATGAAAAACTCCTTTTTAGCAGGAAGAAACCTCTGGCAGAACCAGACTGAGGGAAAGGCAGTCATCTGCTGTGACCGGTTGGGGCTGAGGGGAGAGACAGGACAAAAGACACGCTGTGGAAGAGTGACAGAGATTGAGCAGAATGTCTGAATGGGTGGATGACAATTCTAGTAACCATGACCAGTTGCTCTTGTTTTGAAACGTATCTAAACTTAAACACTGGTAATGTAATACTGTATCTATGCTATATAATTTGCTGCCCGTATGGGGCAGTAATTCAGGAAGCATGTCTATGAGTCTAATACAGAGTGGTTGGAACAAACGGCAGCTGCTTTATTTATGTTTTATGGTAGTAAACCAGTGGCAAGGAAACCATGGGATGTTGTCACATTCCCTGTAACAAGGAGCATGCAGGGCACTAATGGTTTGCCCTCACTGTCAGCTGCAACCACCCAGCAGACTCAGGAGGTGTGCAGCTTTGTTGTTTACTCCTTTGGAGACAGCCTGATGTCTGAGTGAGTGGATATTCTTTGCACCCTACAGATTTGTTGCCTTGGCCTGTTGTGGTCAGGTACAAACAGGACGTTCACCTTAAAACATATTAACAATTAAACATTCAAATATGTTGACAAACCCAACTTTTCAGCTAGAGGTCTTGGAAAAGTGTTTTTTTTTCTCCAAATCTCTGATGCTGGAGGCAGTCTTACTGAAGCTGACAGGCTTTCACAGTGTGTGGCTTTTGAGGGCCCATCACTTCACATGTAGACTGGAATTGCTTACTCTCTTCAGACAGGGTTCAGTGGATATGATTATCCTTTTTTATGTGTATGCAGGGTTGGAATGTGGTTTCAAGTCTTGTGGAGTACTTGAAAAGGGGGAATGGCCACTCTAGGTGTGCTGTTTTGCTCTGCACCCTTAGAAAATGTATGTAATTTCACTGGATGAACATCCTGAAGAACCTTAACCAGGTTTTATCGGTCAAATCTAAATAAGTTCTCCAACTAGGCTTTCTCCTGTTTATGTTTTATTTGAGAGGTCTTTTCCCGTGTTTAGGGATGTTTTTTACCTTGGTTTAAACATTTTCTGTTTATGAATGCTGACCCTGAAATTCCAGTTTGCTGTGAAATTCCCTTTTGGTCACACATCCTGCAGGTTCCTAACTCAACTGGTTGAATACCATGAATACTTTTATTTCAGTAAGACACTGCTGAATGATTCTCTGTAGAATGTTTAATCTTCTGTGCAATGTTTTAGCTTTACAGTAAGTTGGTACCAGCTCACTCTCTTTATGACTAATTTACTCTGCTGACGTCAAATGGAAAAGGGATCTCTGAAAAAAAAAGGTGTATATATATATATATATTGTAAAAACTGTTCTATCAATGCAAGCAAAACTGTGAAGATTCATTAGCACGCTGAGGTGACAAAGGGTGGATGGCTTGGTGGCCTTGTTTTTTTCTTCATAACCAGTAGAAATAGGGTTAGTGAGTGACCCTACACACTAACCCTGACAACAGTGTTCATCACGTGATGTTGTTCTCTGGGGTTTAAGGCCACAAGGTTACATAGTTGCAGTTTCTATTTAATGCACAAAACTGTGTTAGTGTGCATTAACATTTGTTTGCTGTGTTTTTTTTCCCATACATAGGTCAAGAGTCAAGTAATAAAAAGCAGGTTCTTTACACTTTAATAAACAACATGAATATGACTATAAGTGTCTATGTGACATGAATATGATGAATACAATCACATACTTAAACCGTCTGTAGTCTGTTGTTATGGTAATATCTGAGAAGAAAATAAACTACTGAGTAACACATTTGCTTTGTTTGTTTGCTTTTTGGGTTTTTTTTTGCGAACAAAAAGATAGTAATATAGATAGTAATATAGTAACAGTAAAATAGCCAGGAATAAATCAATAGTTGCCATTCAGTGTAGCTATGTGTTTGAGCCAGAATGTGGATAATTATTATCACAATCTGTTGTATAGATAATATTTATTTTTTGAGGACCCAAGTCCACAAGGAACTAATTAAAAATAAGATATTCTATAAAACACTAACTCAACGGAGTTCATATAGTAAGTAACAACAAACTCAAAATCTTGGGGCAATGGCAACTTTGTGCTAATCATTATTCACAAACAGTGTTAATATTTGACTATGATTACTGTTGAATAATATTTTTTTTAGTTTATAGGAAGGTATTTAAATTTATTAAATTTATGCATTATTAACAAGTCATTTGTGATTTTCTAAGTGTTACATATTATTAGACATCTGACACATGCATAATGAAAAGAATGTAATTTTTTTTTTACTGCATTATTGTATTGAGGATTGAACTGCATTTACTGAGTTAAATTGCTCACAAAAATTTTGCTATATATATTTTTATTTTCTTTTGTGACAAAAATATAATTTCATGAAATAAATATGGTTAAAATATACAATTTAACATTAGAATTTATGCTGAGAATATATATATATATATATATATGTTACATTAAATTCTAGATTATAACTACAATAATTTCATGATAAATGGCTGCCTTGTTTGCAAGAAATCAGTTCAACAACATGTTCACAGTTCTGCTATCAAACAACAAACTGTACTGTATGATTAAGGTCACTATGGTGTTCTTTCTATATCACATCCATCTCTTCTGCAGCATACCAGAAATGCACTCTTGATGCATGTATTCCATTAAAATATTACAGCACATTTACTATAGAGGTTATTTCCTCTCATGCTGACAAAAACAATTTCCTTCTCAAGCCTAATGAGGATTGCAGAACCTTTCAAATTATGGTTTCGCATAGCTTATTGTGTCTTGGCCTATTTGATATTGATGAGAGTCAAGCCACTGCATTCATGAAATTAAGGTCTCACAGTCTGCAATAGAATGCACAGCAGTTAGCATTTATTCTAAAGATTTACAGGGTATATTCACTGGCAAGTGCATGCTTTATAGCTTAATTCATACTCGTAATTCAAGTGCATCATGATATAATTTGAAACACAATCCATACAGAGTGTGAAATGGGTGGAAGTAAAAAAAGATTGTGTGGAGGAAAGGTAAGAAATTATATAAGAATGGAGAAAACATTTCCCTTCAGCGTTTATCATTTTATGATAATGATTTTTTTTATTTGTTACCAACGGCACATTTGTACAAGAAGTAGGGCTTCATCGTCCTGGGCTGGTGGCCCAATGTTTTGAGTTCTTTGTTTGTTTGTTTGTTGTTGAATTTCTGTTGCATTTTACAATTTATTTTGTCTTCTCAGTTTGTTGTAGTTTTGTATTCTGCTTTTGTTTAGTTATGTGTATTTCATTCTGGTTTTCCTGTGTCCTTGTCTTCTCTGTTTAATTGCTTCCCTGGGTTATGTTAGCTTATGTGTTGTAGTTGGGTTGTTTAGATTCCCTCTGTATGCCAGTCTCCCTGTGTGTCAAGTTTACATGTATCGTGTGTAGTTACTTGCTGTTTTATTGTGACAGTGTCATTAGTGCCATTTTGTTCACCTGTGCCTCGTCTTTTCCAGCTGTCTCTCTTTTCCCTGATCACCTAGAGTGTGTATTTAAGGTCTCAGTGTGATTTGGTTCTGTGTTGCATCTTCAGCTGCGTATGTGTTAGCTGTGTGTACCCTTTAGTTTCTCCCAGGATTATTTGTTATTTAGCAGTTGTTGTTTGTTGTAAACTTGTGAGTGACCAGCAAATAAAACTTGAGTTTAGCTCTGCGTCCCATGTCCTGCATTCTCGGGTCCAACCCTGCCCTCCATACAGCCGAATTGTGACATTCACAGCAGAAAAACATTGTGATTCATACCGGCTGATTTGTGTGGGGGTTCTCTGGGTGACTTTCCAAAGAACCATGGGATGTTGGTCTGGGGAGGGGAGTTCGAGGGAAAGCATCTGGTGGCCAGGCATTAGTCTGTGGTGCCCGGCTAGGTGCAGCCTGAAGAAACATGGGCCCACCAACCCCAGGATGGGGTGCAGTGTGTGTTGGGTAGTGGCCAAGGGTCCGGTCCATGGTTATTGAGACTGGCTATTGGGACATGGAATTCAACCTTACTGGTGGGGAAGGAGCCTGATCTAGTGCGTGAGGTTAAGAGGTACCAGCTAGATAACAAGCAGCGCCACCCCTCCAGCTCAAAAAGTCCTATAAGAGAAGGTGCTTACAGATTTTAACACAGCTTTACTCATCAATCTCCCTGGCTCACTGCTTGTACATTAAAGTTTTTTTCCTGTAGACAAGAGGGTTGTTTCCCTCTGCCTTCGGGGCGGGAAACGGGACCTGACTGTTACTTGTGCCAATGTGCCGAATGTACCTTTTTACTGGTTTCAGCCTTAGCTGCTGCCCAGCAACACAACAACATAAAACAAAACATGAGATGAAAAGTATTGCCTAAATGTATTCCTTGTATGGTGTCAAGTCTGTGTTTGTATCTTTCTTGATCACTTTTTGTTTTGTTGACAGTCTTGTATTCCCTGTGCATCATTATTAGGTTCAGTTGTTTCACCTGTTGCTATTGTTCCCTGCTGTTTCCACTTGAGCTGATTACCTAGTGTGTGTATTTAAGGTCTCATTGTTGTAGTGCTGAGTTTCTCCTCAAGCTATGCGTTTCCCTGTTTAGTGTTTTCCTTTTCGTTCTACGAGTCTTGGTTGAGATTTTGTCATTTTTGAGTATTTTGAGTTTTGGTATTTGAGTCTTCAGCAATAAAAGGATGTTTTGAGTTAGGCAAAGTAGAATACTGTTTAATGGTCAGAAGAATAAAAATTATTTTTGGAAAACACAGATGCCCCATCTTTTGTACTAAAGAAGAAAGAAACCTTCTTAGCAGTTCTCAATTAAGAATTTGGGGCTCATTAGTACCTGGAAACTGGCAGCTTGCAAGTTTTCAAGCAACATAGTACCATGCATCCAACATTCCACACAGCAAATTCTGAAATATACAAGGGAAGTCCATATTTCAGCAAGACAATGATAAACCACATACTGCCTCTACTGTATTATAACCGAAAATTCTGGGTACTGAACTGGCCTGCGTACAGACTTTTCACCAACGGAAAACTTTTGGTGCATTACGAAATGAAAAAATATGACAAAGAATACCCCTTCCTGTTGTGCAGCTATTATCGGACAAGAATGGAACAACATTCCTCTCCCAAAAACCCAGAAACCTGTCTTTTCAATTCCGAGATGTTTACATTGAAAGAAAACGGGGTGTTGCACTGTGGTAAACATCGCACTGTCACATGTTTTGAAATGTGTTGCTGCCATTAATTTCAAATGATAATTTTCTCCTTTAGAATGGTGCATTTTCTCTGTTTTAAACAATTGGCATGTTTTCTTGTTACAACCCGTCTAGGGGCCCAGGTCGCAACATGAAAGAGCGAACATTGTTCCCCCAAGACCCAAACAGCCACACACAACGACTGTTTATAGTTTAGACACAAGTTTATTTACACACTGGAGCAATTCACTTCAGGGTGAGCCCAGGCCAAAACAACAAACAAAAGCCCCAACTAAAAGCTACCAAAAACCCGGCGTCTTACCTAGCGCAAAAAGAAACAAAAAAACAACACAGGCTTACCTTCCTAACTATAACCAAAACAGGAGAAAACGGACGAAACAAACTGGCAGCTCACCCCTACCCACTCTGCTACACAAGATACGATCTGACAGTGACTGGTTGGATGCTGGGACAACAGATGCTCTCTCTCCGCACTACCGTCCAGCTGATCTCCTAAA
>VOQJ01022780.1:11182-24799 GCA_015052665.1 Apistogramma diplotaenia | reverse complement strand
GCAAAGGAGAGGGGGGGGGGGGGGGTGAAGTCCATTCGTGCACGCGCGCCAGGGAGAGATTGAGAGCCAGCTCCAAGGCCAGCCATGCAGAGGAGGCCAAAAATCGTAGATAGCGCAGATGTTTCTCAGCAGCCTTGAGTTCACAGGGCAGACAGTAAATCCAAATAAGAACCGAATTCTGGTTACCGTTAATTTTCTAAGCAGACACAAACTTTCCCTCCAAGTATAATCCACTCCACCTGCACGCACGTTCGCCAGGCTGCAGGAACCAGCTTACGGCTTAAGTCCAGCAGGAGTTCTGAGTTCTGAGTACGTGTCTGCAAAGACCAACACAGATCTTCTTGTGTATGTATACTCCAAGCCCAAAACAGAAGAAACCTGATACCACAGTAGCCAATAGATAAATGTCTTCCACATCCTGGACCGGAATCTTGGACATATCCGACAAGGTCCGTTCCACCGGGACAGGCAGGTCTCCCTTCCCCTGATCTCGTCGTGGAGAAAAATACAATTATACTGTAGAATATCCCTTCTATTGTCAACATGAAATATCAAACATTTTGCTTGTGTAAACCTTGTTTATTATAATATTTTTAATCAGTAGTAATTCTAGAAATAAAATGTGAAATTTGTACACATGGTAGCTGACAAAGAGCATCCTTCTGTTCCCGAGATCTGTGGTTCAAACAAACTTGAATCAGCTGTGCACCTATTCCATATTTTGGACACTTTAACCAAAATTGATAAAAACCTCAAAGATCTAGGAGTACACATATTGGGGTATTGATGCAGCAAAAAGGTGGACAGCAGTATATAGTTCCTTCCCTGAAAAAGCCGTGGTCTGGATGGAGCATATGTTGCTACCCTACCTATACAGATCTATATATACACCTTTCAGCACTGATGGTGACATTCCAAATGTGCAAGCTGCCAATTCCATAGGCGCTAATGCACATGCATACCAGATGTGCAAGTTTTTGAACTGAGCACTGATACCAAGCCAGATGTCCCCTGACTTAAAAAGGAACAGGGCCAAGGCATGTTTTCTAAAAAAGAATGTCAGACTTTGATTTAGCTGACTACAGCACATCTATCTGCTTTGTCTCAGTCCTTGTGCACAGAGATTCCTCCAGATTCTCAAACTATTTTGCTAATATCATGTACTATAGAGATGATATATTCAAAGTTATAGTTCTGAGGATTGGCGAACCTCTGCTTACTTTTACTTCTGAGTATTTCTGCAACGCTACGTGGCCCCAATCATGTGACTGATTTGTTGCCAATTTTTGTCAGCTGTTTCTTTTTAGTACTTTTCCAACCTTTTGTTACCCCATTCCCAATTACTTGAGACATGTTGCTGCCATCAATTTCAAAATGATCAATGAAACATGTTTCCTAAATTGGAGATAAAATATAGGTTTATGAGACTTGCAAATCATTGCATTCTGTCTTTTTACACAGCATCTCAACTTTAATAAAAATTTTTTGTTGTATTAACATTTTAAGTAAAAGGACACTTACTGTAGTTGAATACTTTTTGTGTACACTATTTATGGATATTATTTATAATTTTGATACACAGATTTTCCTGAGCTTATCGTCAGAGAATAAAAGATGAAACGCATCATCTTGGTAAAGATTTGTGACACTCTGAAGTAGTCAGTGTATGCCCTTCCCATCATTACAGAAACAAAATAGCAATCTGTCAGTAATGTGAATGAATAATGACAGTGAGTGTAGACGTGTTGATAAGGGTTGTTCTTTTAATGCCTGCAGTGAGAGGCAAATAAATATTGTTGGCGCAGACTGAAAGCTTAATCAAACGAATTTAGCGAAAATCAAGTAAACAGCTCTCCCCCCAGTCTGTATTTTACTAACATTATTTATAGATTTGCCACTTGTGTTATTATAATTATTATCATTCTCAAAATATCAAAAAGAAAGATAACAATGAGTCTAACAATTCTGTTTTGGGTTTTGAATGTTTACATTTGTTTCTCTGGAATACCGAGCATTTTCTTCATTTGGGAAGAGCATGTCAAAGAAAGGGCAACTCTAACATTATTTATAGTTTGTAGAATCAGAGAAGAAAAAGCATAATTCAGGTAATTCAGCTGCTCATAAAGGTTGTTATTTGTATATATCTAGCGCTCTAGTAAATGAGCACTGAGCACATATTCAGATATAATACAATTCTGAAAAAAAATCAGGCATAAAACCCAACAAAATGTATTCAAAAGGTTATTTTCACAGTCGGAGCTCTGACAGGTCAAAATCATTGATTGCTTCCAATATGGCTCAGTTATACTTGAAGAAAAATAGGAGTTATACCTCCTTGAGACTGTGAAAATCTCTCTGAATGTTTCACAACTACTGCTCAATTTAGAGTGGGATCAACACCTTTTGCTAAATCCAGTGCACTTGAAGAAATATTATACCATCCATATACCATGGATATGGATGACTGCCCCTCCCAGAGCCTGGTTCTGCTGGAGGTTTCTTCCTGTCAAAAGGGAGTTTTTCCTTTCCACTGTCGCCAAGTGCTTGCTCATAGGGGGTCGTTGTGATTGTTGGGTTTACTCTGTAATTATTGTAGGGTCTTTACCTTACAATAAAAAGCAACTTGAGCCGACTATTTGTTGTGATTTGGCGCTGTATAAATAAAATTGAATTCAATTGAATTGGATACAGTGACACCCCCCAAAAAACAAACAAACAAACAAATAAAACAAACAAAACAAAACAAAAACAAAAAAACCCCAAAAAAGTATATTTACCTACATTTATTACTATTTCTCTATTTGCAGTGTTTTTGCGTGCCATTTCTCTCCATTATAATGTTTCTAGTTAAGACAGCAAAAATTCTATTTTATTCATTTTTTCCATATATTAGTGAATTTAAAATGTCTCCTCATATTACTTCTCAAGTGCCATAATTATCTGTTAAGCATGACCTCTGCAATCTCAAGAATAACAAATGTCTATTTTACAGACAGGGCAACGGGACATAGAAGTAATGATGGTGACAGTGAATCCCCGCCGGGGTATAAGGCACATTGTTCCGCGTTCATATAAAATGTAACATTGCTTGTCAGTACCATACACATATTATATTACTGCGTTAAATTTTTTAAAAAAGGATAAAAAATTGCTCAGTTTGGCTTTATAGCACAATTTGTCAAATGCAAACTTTCTTCAGCAGCATTAATTAACTATATATTGATAGAGTTATATAAATAAAACTACACATTAATATGAACTAAAGATGACCTTGTTTTGGTTTTAAAGAGACTGCTATCAACTTTTTAGCAGAAGTATAGACCATCACACCAGAAAAGTTGAATGCTTTACAAAACCAAAAAAGAGGAACTAAAAAATACAAATCTGTGTACTGCCCATGGAAGTAGACTTTTTAAATCCATTGTGAGAAGAAAAAAATAACGATAGTGGAGGAGACATACTAGATAGTCTTCAAAATCATGAACAAAATGGGCCCAAAACTGCAAGTGTAAGATAAAAAAGCAAGAGGAAAATGGAAGCCTTAAGATGCCTTCAAGATGCCTTCAAAAAAATGTGTAATAATTTGACATTGAAGGGACATCAACAAAAGCTTAGTAACCTTTTCAGCCTTGACCTTCCAACAGCCAGATATCCCTGTTGTAAAAACATGCAAAGAATAAGAAAATAGAGAAAAGGAAAAAAAAAAGTCCAAGTAAGCAGGCCATTTTGCCAGAGGCAGGGTGATTCTGCGTGGTCTGGCAGATATGGATTGCACTGAGGGAGAACACTATTGGAATTCTCTGCTGTAAAGCTGTGACATTATGTCAAACTTGTCATTAAGGGACCATGCGATGGTCACGATGCCACGATAAGGTGATTATTATTTGAATAGTGTTACTTCTTTTTCTAGTCTTACATTCTCGAAAGAGCTTAATAATGAGAACTGTTCAATATCACACTGAAAAATACTGGACCCATATTGTCCTCTGCAGAACATCCTGAGGTGGTGCAATGCCTGACAGTTCAATATCATTTATTAGAAAGAGCCTGAGTCAATATACTGTATTTTGGCCACACAGTGGTCCTTGCTTTAACCTCTCGCAATGTTCTTTTTGTCCAATATTCTACTGAATTATTGGATGGATTCACAGTATTGACCTAGACGCATTGAACAAAAAGTACTGTAATGTCAATTTAATCATAATTTATAGGCCCAGTCTCAGTGGAATTCATTTGCATTCCAAATGAGAATGAGCCTCTGCTCCATCAGGATATTGTATTGAACAACATTTGAGGTTTAAAGTGATAATTGTAAATGCTGGGAGTGTGTTTGTGCATATATATCTATACCTACATATCGACCCATAAGGGACACAGGCTGACCGATCCCTATACGTAGATGACATTTGCTAGAGATGGGGAACCAATGGGGGAATTAGAGGATTACTTGCAGCCAAGTCGAAAGTTGTATTTGTCCAATTCAGGTCACATCCTGGTTCATGTATCTGGGAATCTCCATACAAAGCACTGACACAAGATCTACATTTCTACATACACCTCAGATGGGAGTGTGGGATTGGGTATATTTGGTAAGCATTATAACCTTTTAACCAACCCAGTCTTAATTTTCCTGATATGACAATATATATTAGGATATGATTTTTTTTTCCTCATGGGTTATCAGTCTCCTCCTCAGTGAACAGTTTGAAGCATTGAAGCTGAACTATCACAGTTAACATGGACAGCCATGTCAAGGATATATAAAAAATAAATAAATGAAAAAAAAATGGAGACAGTGTGGAAATCAAGTGTTTTTCCAATAAAATAATTTGATGCAATGAATATTTACAGCAATACAAATCAATGAACACATGCTGTTTGTGCTATAAGTTAACTGCATGTGTTCATTCTTTTGTAAAGTGACTTTACAGCTCAGCAGATTTGGAGGTGTATCACGTTCTGTCAGCTTCTGTACCATTAACAAAGACCATTATCATGACGAGAACACTAACTCTATGAACTATATGGTTGAAAATGCACCATAGAGAACATACAGTTTTTCTTTGTTGTCTTTCTTGGCTTGCTTGTGCATTCTGAGTAGGCATAAAATGAACATTTAGCCCACTTAACAACATGGGCTTATTTAGAACTGACAAGGCAGCAAATGCATTAATCTTTAACATACACTTTCAAGTAAATTATCTTCTCTGTGCTGAGTACCTTTTCTCAGGTTGACATCCACGGCTGCATGCTAATTAAACAGTTTGAAAAAATGAGAAATGAAAAATGACAGTTAACTCAGACTCTGCATATTACTTATCATTGATACTTTGGACCACATTGATTGGAAGCATTTCACCATCAGCATGTAGTACAAATGTGAAAGTAGACTGAAATGTAATGACAAAAAAAAAAAGAAAAAAAAAGAAAAGAATGCAAAACAGAAAAGAATGCAAACAATTTTGACTGAAGATCCTGCTCTACAAAGGCAAAGGAAAAGAAATCCTACATCCATGACAGGTTTTCAGATTATCAGAGAACAAACACAACGAGCCAGGCAAACACACACTCCTACATCCACAATGACACCAATTTAGAACTGCCAATTAACCTAGCGGCCTGACGATGGCTAGCACAAAGGTGCTAACCATGCTCACCACTGTCCCACGCTGCCTTTAGATAGCACAGACAGTTTCACCAGTCCAGCTGTGTATATGGTGTGTGTAATTGCTCTGGTTTTACAGTAGTTTGACTCTAACTGTAAATTGGGCTCCAGCGCTCCTAAGATGCACGTAACTTACAACTCTGAACATTTTCTTTGCAGACACACAGAACCATTTCTGTTGCTCATGCTACATCTGTTGGGCTTTTCAGTCAGCAAAACAGAAGTTGCATAGAAATCCTCAGGGAGGCAAGCAGGCCAGAATGATCTGGAACGGTATTCAAGCACCTTTAGAAAATTAGTAATTATAGCTGATACATAGATTAATTCATAATACTGTAATTATGAAAGTTAGTTTTTTTGTGTTGAAGCTAAGCATTGCCCCACACTCGGTCCAGATGTAATTAAAGTTGTGGTTGTGGACAGTGTTGGGGTTGTTCAAAAAAGTATGATGCAGTATGATAATTACTCATTTGTTACACT
Source organism: Apistogramma diplotaenia (assembly GCA_015052665.1). Classification (NCBI taxonomy): domain Eukaryota; kingdom Metazoa; phylum Chordata; class Actinopteri; order Cichliformes; family Cichlidae; genus Apistogramma; species Apistogramma diplotaenia. Next base: position 18,654 of record VOQJ01022780.1, on the reverse strand, counting down.
ACTGTTACATTACTTTTGTATTCCTTGTAAAATGAACTGAATCACATAATTATTAGTTAACAATATAAAGCACTTCCACACAGCAACACAAATCCCTGTCCTAATGGTGACACACAGGATCTTTCTTTTAGGGCATGAGAATGAAAATATTAGAATACCATCCAAGACAATCTGAAAACATATGAGGCTTTGTTTTATTATTCATTATGTTAAAAAAAAACTATTGAAGACTAGTAAAATAGTACAAGGAAATGAAAACAAGAGGAAAGTGGCCTTCAAGTATCATCTAGCATCTATGGGTATCCACTGCTTGCTACATAAAGATATTTATTTTGGTGACATAGTAGAAGTTATTTTCTATCAGCAGCTCATGTCAAACATTAAGTTTACAACATTCTTGGGAGAAGCTAGCAGAAATAGACCTGTACTCAACCACTGAATATACAGGATTTTAACACCCTGAAAGACTAAACACAAACACTGCCAAATGTATTTAACACAACCCTTCTGTAAACTCTTCTGATTCTGAGTTCATGTGAAAACTGCAGCCAATTAAATAATCTATAATTGGGTATCAGGTACATTATAAATGTTATAGTATGTACTCACAGATACCGGGAAAAAAGGCTGTAGATTACATTTTGCTGTTTTTTGTAGCTTTTGTTACAATTTATATATGCGGGCGGTGTATGGCAATCCAATGCTTTCATTCCCATGGCCTTAGTGTTTATGTATAAAAAAAAAATATTGAAAACACAGTGCAAAGTTGAAAACCAGCCCAGGGAGAGTTTTAAGTGATTCCACAGGAGAATCTCTGTGGCAAACATGTACAGGTAGAAATGGAGGCTACAATGCTACCAGCCTAACCCCTCATCACAGCGTTTGTTAGCTGTTGAAGATCAGGCTCTGGGTGCTGGACAGGGGTCAGCGTACACTCAGCTTTAACATCATTCTGGGTTCTTGCCTTGCATTGAGTTAGCATGCTGCCTGTGCGGATGCTTTGCAAAGACCAGAAGTTCTGTTAGCAGTATCACACTGTTGTTTACCATTTTACCATTGTGCACTTTTCATTTTGTGCAATAAAAGTTCTACAGCACCATGTTCCTCTTCCTGTCTAATGTTTCATTTGTTTGCTTTTGTTTTTGTTTTTTTTCCCCTTTCGATCCTTACAGCATGCAAATAGCCAAAGTGAAACTGGAAAAATACATGATTTCCTCAGATGTTTGAAAAGTCTATGCAGACTGAATGGCATTAGAAAAGTTAAGACCAGAAAAGTTACAAAATAATAAACAAACCAGTGTTATATTTAATACTTTGCTTGAGTACTCTAAGCGCTTTATGTAACATATTCAGACAAGCACTTCAGTATGTTGCCCTGATAATTTGCCATGCTGACAGGAAAGCCTGGGATTGACCCAACAACCTTCTGATTGATAGATTACTCTTCTACCTCCTGAGCTAGAGCAACATTGCCCACAGATGTGACCACATGATATGCAAAGCCACAGGTAGGAATGCTCAGCACACACACAGGTCGTATTTCAGGGCCTGCAGAAATGATGGTTTGGAGGACATGTTGGGTAAAGCACTGGACTGCTGGACTATACTGGACTCTACACAAAGAAAAATGTACTGCAGCTAACAATACAAATTACTGTGACTAATTTCTAAGGGATTCTTATCCCCATGTTGTATTGTTACACTCAATCTCGGGGTTCCCCTATCTGCCGCATCCCACCGTAACACCTGTAAAATCTAATATGTCCCAGTGACATTTCTGACATCTGATTGTAAAAGCATAAATAAGTTAGTAAAAATGCACCGTGATCTACAGTAACACTCATTAGCTGTGGGGAGACAAATTTCCTATCAAAACAATATCAGTGAAACTGCCTGTGTGATGGGATGCTGCAGATGGTATCAGGAATTCAGATAGAATGGCCAAAATGTACAAATCCACAAAGTAATATTAAATTTAGGTAAGTGGTTGAAGAATGAGTCATAGATTGTAAAGCATGAATGAAACAATAATAATCAGCTAATGCACAGGTAAACTTCAGTGCTAATGCTACGGCCCATTAAGTCATAATGTAAATGAATTGTATTAGATGCTGATTTAATGTATGATTGCAAAATTAATGTCTCACTCGGGCAAGTCGTTTTTAGGCCATTTTTATCTGTTTAATCACAATGTATGTAGATATATGCTAATATTTATAGAAAACTGAAAGCTGCATAGAAAACAGCACAATTACATCACAAATCTTAACCTGAAGCAGCCAAATCAGGAAAACTTACCACTTTTAGAGATCCTACTTCCACTTAACTCTGTCTGCTGATTAGCCCAATTCACAATAGGTTTAAAACAGATTTTTAGCCAGATATTTTATTTCTGTTCTGTTTTCTTCTGCAAAGGAACTTTTTTTTTCTTTTACTATTCTCAGAACATCTGACACTCCTGTGATGACAACAGCTTATAATAATTTTGGTGTTAAGGAAGTAAAAAACAGCAGTGTTTATTGTCTGGTAACGTGCAAGCGTGCATCGACAGTAGCTACTATACATTACCTTACTTGTCTGTTCCATTTTATTCTTTTAAGCATGTTTTATTTTTTACTTCTTGAGTTGACTCCCGGAGTCCCTCAAGTATGATTGGCTGCACAACTCCTTTGACAGTCTTTCCTATTTGGATTAAGTGTGCGAATCCCACTGTGAAAAACCTGAATCAGGCTTCCAAGCCAAGGAAAAGACACTCTTGGTCCCACCTTTCTTCTATTCTGCTTGCTAACATTCAATCAATACACAGCAAGGCAGTGACCACTTTATTTGCAGAGGGAATTCCCACAGATACATGCTATGCTTGTGCATGTTCACCCTAAGGCTTATACCGACTTTGCAACTCAAACTAGGCTAAAGACAGTGCTCCAGCTCGAGAGGATCACGCCAGGTGCGCTTAACTTATAAATTGGAGATTTTAATCATTGCAGACCAGGGGAAGCCTTGAATAACATTTACCAATATGTGACTCGTGTGACTCGTTTTACCAAATGCTTGTACAGTACCTTTGTTATGGGTCCATAAAAGGGAGTTACACGTCTCTCCGATTGTTGGACTACTACACCGTTTGTTTCTTCAGGACTGGTTTGTAGGATGGAATGAAGCAAAAACCTGAATGTTTAATTATGGCTTGGTCAGAGGAGAATATTGAGTGTCTACAGGAATGCTACATTTGCACAGATGGGGATATATCTTTAAAGATGCCTGTGGGGGAAATATTGATGAACTTACGGAGGCTGTTTCTGCTTACATTACCTTTTGCATAGATTTAGTGATCCCCCAGAAATGGATCTTTATTTACCTAATAAGTCATGGGATTCCGAATCGGCAAAAAATGCGAGTAACCAGTGAAATACTTTTTTTTCCCCAGGATGATATGACTTAGTATCGTGTATTTCAAAAACAAGTAAGGCGTGAACTCAAACTGACTAAACATAGGTACAGGAACAAGGTGGAAAGTTTGGTGAGCACTGGTACATCATGTCCCCGTTAGAATGGGGTCAAGTTAAAGATGGAAGTGCAGTCCAAGAGCTGCAGTGGCAAGTCTGACTTTGTCCATGCAAGTGAACTTAATTCCTAGTTTCATTATTCTGATTTGATTTTAAGAGGGAATTGTCATTTTTTTAATAAATATTGTTCCTTGTTTTACTGATTTGAATATGGACATGAACATTGTTGTTAAAATTGTCCGTGTGTGAAAGAGAGGAAGAGTCTTGGTTAACTGTGCTATACACTTAGCTAACAGTTTTAGCTGCATCTTCAGCTGGTCTTTGTATCTTCATAAAGTCCAACACTCTGCTATTGTACCTGTACCTTAAAACAAAGTGCCACAGTCACTGAATTATCTTATGCGTGTACAGTAGCACTCACCAGTCTGGTAACGAAATCTTTTGAAAATACTGTGAAAGATGAGGTGTTAAACTCTGTTAAGGATCATTTAGATTTGTTTATAAGCCAGGCAGAGGGGTTGATGGTGCACTTGAATATGATTTTATTTTATCTTGTTACTGCAAGGTCATTTGTTTGGTTGTTTGATCCACTTTTCCTGTTTTTAATTGCATTCAGCTCACGGACTGCAGAATTATCTCGGCCTGATTTCTTAACTGCTGGTTTTTTTAAAAAAGATTTCATTCACAGCGTTTCAAAGTTAATGCTTTATCATCTTTCAATGGCTCTCTTCAGGGGTGTGTCCTCTGACCTCTTTTATTTGTTTTATACACTAACTCTTGTAAAAGCAAAGTTCGAAGGCCGTCATATTTTCAAGTTTGCAGACTATTCAGCTATTGCATCCTTGCTTCACAAAGGTAATCCTGATAACAGAGCATTCCTTAATAAGTTCATAATGATGTAAAGCTTCACTTCTGAACATGGTGAAGACCAAGGAAATGGCTGTTGACTTCTCCGGTGGAGATCAATGACCAAACAATGGTCAGTACAAATGTCGATGTGGTGTGGATTAAAAAAAAGGACACCAGCAGCTGCAGCTGCATTCCCTTGGCAAACTGTGCTATTTTTTTATGTTGATTATAATTTTAGGAAAATGTTTTCTCATGTTTTGTTGAATCTGTTCTCACCTTCACTTTCATCAGTTGGTATGGCCTCATTAATGTGAAGACTTCAGAGTGTGAAGTTTCAGGTGTAAAGATGTGTGATAAAGTGGAAGGCACCAGTTTAATAAACTATCAAGACTCTACAGTTTGAGGGTTCTAAGCAAGCCTTGGACACTTTTTGCTGATTCATCTTTGGCTGCAGAGTTTGAGCTTTTGTCTCCAGACAGAAATTGCTTTGATGCAGGACTAATACTGATAATCCTTTGTTACTGTTGCTTTGAATGTTTTAAATGAGAGAATGCAGTGTCGTGCTGTTGTTTGTCTTGTTTGTTTCCATTTGAATTTAAGTAGTGTGTACTTGTTTGCTACTGCCCTCTGGGAATAATAAAGTTTACCTTGACCTTGAACAAAAATATCAGCCTAATTAGCTCAACTTACTGGTTAGGTCAGACCAAGACCAAAGGAAGAAAGATACCTACAGTACAAAAGTCACTTCCTGTCCTGATTTACAAGTCTTTTGTTTGGATAGTTGGCTTTGTAATGGGTAGTGACATGGTCTATGTTAAAAGTTCCCACTGGGGTAGTTTGAAGGGTGTGTCAAAAACTGCACATGCACTATGTAGCAAGACTATCACCGTGCCATCTGTAGTCTCTCCACAGGAACATAACCAGCACCATTTACTGCACATATGATTACTTGTTGGCTTATTTTTTTTTCTTTTACAAGCCATCTGCTCAGGAGAGGTGAGAAAGGATTTGTGAAATAATACTGTAGCATATTGATTCTGTGCTCCATTATTAGGACTTCACTGTATTTTAGTTGTGGGACTTAGACTTGTTAATTGAAGCACTAAATGCTATGTGTCCTATAGTCATCATCTGTAGTGGCATTGCTGGAAAAAAAACTGCATAAGGCAAAACTAAGATTTCCTGCTGATGCAAAGCTGCGTATTTCACTATTGACTGAGATGACTGCTTTTGTCCTGAAAGCTTGTTTTCATAATCCTTGGAAGGCAAAATTGCAATTGTTATTTACCTAAGACTATAATAAAAATGTGTATGTATATATATGTGTATGTGTATATATATATATATATATATATTATGGTCCCCATTATCCCAGTCAATTTATTTTTCTAGAGCTGGATTTACATTTATGCCATTTATTATTGACACGTCTTCATTAAATTGCAATTGATACTAGGCCAGTCTCCCTGAGGTACTGAAATTGCTTGACTGCTGAGGGTATAGTGTAGTAACAGTGTCAGTATAAATAAGTCATCACCTTGTTGTTAATTGTCTCCTAGTTTGACATGGGGTATAATTTGTCTTAAATGAGCCTCCAAAGCAAATCTTTCTGTAATCATAGAGTGTGGCCTTAGTTGTATTTTGGGGCCATGTAAAAAAGTAAAAATAAATAAAAACAGAAGATTAAATTGTTGCTTTTGTTGCTGTTATATGCTACATGTATATGTTAATTCTCCCTCACAGAAAGTGTGGGGTTTTTTTTTGCTTGCTTTGCCATTTACTTGTGATCAAAAGTGGTCTAAAGAGGCTGAAATGCAGACAAAATGTTATGCCAAAATGTGCACTAAAGATCACACTGTGCCACCGATCTGCATAAATACAAACTCAGCTGTACCACTTTGCCTAGATTTCAAATGGTCTCATTTGGCAGTCGTGGAGCACTTTGGGCCAGAGATCAATGACTGACTTTGTAGCTGTCTCATTAGACTTGAAGTGTTATGCCTTGGGTGAAAAGAAGGGCTTAGATGTCAATTGATCAACACCTGACAGTGACTTGTGTTAGATGGTGAAGAAAGTATGTGTACTGTGCAATATGTAGTATTTGTATAAAACAGGTCAGTCAAAAAACTTTTGTGTGAGAAGAAGTTGGGGCTTTCTGATCATCCAAACCCTGGAGCTTAGTCACCACCTTCTTACACTTTAGTCAAAACTAAAGGAGGCCAAAGCCCAAAGGCTTGAGTGCTTGCCGAAAAGAAATGAGTGCATTATTTCTCTATTTTGTTTTTTAACAAACCAAATACAACACAAGTTGTTTTAGTAATGACTAACACAATCTACCAAGAGTGCAGCAATATTGCTGGTCACAAATGTGCCACTGAGGATGTGAATCTTCTAGCAAAACCAACACGAATGTGTTCCAGAAAAGGCATGTCAGTTCAGATTATGTAGAGGCAACTAAGTTGAAATCAAGGTGTTCTCATATAAGGGAAAAGCCCTGAATAGGAGCAGACAGGGGTCTCAAGTAAGCTGTTTTCCGAATAAATCCGACAGTTATGGTGGCGTGAAGGATTTATCTAGGAAAGGGCTGCTTTCTTACAACCAAGTGTGGACCTATCTCTGCACAGACATGTGGAACCTGAAACACTGCAAACCATTCAGCTCACTGTAAAAATAATATTTCTGTTTGTAACATATTTGTGGCTTGTATGTACAGTATTTTGTGTTGACCAACTGTTTTTTCCCAACAACTAAATTGCAGATGTATGGATTAACAGAAATTTGCATTGCTCAACTCTAAACATTCATGCTGATGACAGGTCAGGGCCATACAGTAGCTTTGGCACTGTTCTCAATTATGCCCTAATGCTCCTTCTTATAAAACATATTTCAAAATAAATGAATGCTCCTAGTGGGCAGGTATTACAGCCACATTAGGTGCAAAACAAAACATGGACATGTTACTTTAATTTGCAGTATATTGCAAATTAAAAACATGGCAATCTAAGTACAAAACTTAATGAATCACGATTATTGGGGTCTGCCATACGAAGTATGGAAGACACCTATTACAATCCTCTCCGACATTCCAATCTCTTTATTATTATAGCTTACGTCTTT
>VOQJ01022780.1:0-11162 GCA_015052665.1 Apistogramma diplotaenia | reverse complement strand
AGGTGCAAAACAAAACATGGACATGTTACTTTAATTTGCAGTATATTGCAAATTAAAAACATGGCAATCTAAGTACAAAACTTAATGAATCACGATTATATTTAAATACTCTTCTCCACAAAATTTGTGCTTAAAGGTTTTAAAGTAATGCCAGCTTAAAAAAAAAAAAAACACGCACAAAGCCACAGATATCGGTGCAGCTGCATGTGCAAATGGTTCTAAATCCTTTAACACGTCTGAAACTGTGAGAGTTCATGGGGGGGCACTGAAATCATGCACAACATTCTTCGATAAGTAGCTGACTCTTACAAGCACCAGTCTCATTCAAACAAGTCAGTAAGACAACCTTAATAATCTAACAAGCTTACACTCTCACTCCTCTGATCATTTATGCTACCTCTACATATATTGACTTGGCTTTGCTGCTTACTCCTGCTGTAGTGTTGCTGCCTCCCCCACCTCCAGTCCCACTGTTATATTACCATATACTTGAGAGATTGCATCTCTTCCTTGTGCATTATGTATATCCCACATCTCAGTGCTACGTACCCTCTGGGTTCTCCTCTGTATACTCCTTGTAGCTTTAATGTGTTCCAACAGAATCTCATATCTGCTTGAATTCATTTTGGGTGCACCATCATGTGCAGTGTTATATTGAATATGGTCATTACTGTGGACAGAGCTCCAGCCTCAGAGCGGGAGAGTCATCAGTAGGTATTTGATGCTTGGCTGTGATTTTTCTGTGAAGTTCATGTGGTCTTTTCATGTCTGCGAGTATCCTGTAGTAGTTCTGTTTGTTTTCCACAACCAAAAAGCGATTACAGTGAATTAGTACATTTTGCAGTAGGTGCAATCCTAAGTTAAAGGTGTATATGTCTATAATTGGCATGGTGTTCTGGTCCCGTTTGCTCCAGAGCAGAGACAAACATTTTCATTAACATGAAGTCCAACACATTATCTCCTCCTCCTTTGTCAGTGTTACTCTAAGTTTACCTTACTGTAGCTGTGTGAATATACAATGGAAGGAAAGGGCATGGTTTAACTCCTGGGTTAAAAAAAATATTAAAATAACGGCATAGGCTACAGAGCAGATATCTGCATGTTACTCTGTCTTTCAAACTGCCACATCTGCTGCACCAACTGATGAGTTAATGAGGGGCACACATGTCCTGTCCTATTTCCTGCAATCAGCTCACTCAGACATTTTGACAGGAGGCAATTATGGACAAAAAATACTGAGCAGGCTGCAAAATTGCTTAGACACACACACACACAGAGATATATCTATTTGGAGGGTCAAAACTGCATTAGGGATAAGGCTTGGTGCACCTGATTGGCACACACTCTGGAACTAAACCTGACACGTGAAGACTTTGGACCACTTAAACCACCAACCTCAACACACAGACTACAGCCTGAAAATTATTGCTGACCATGGAAAGATTTTCATATATTCTTTCAGGAAATGGTAAAACCTACACACACACACGCAAAGAAAAGAAAATTCAGCAATGTTATGATATGCTAGACCCTGTATTGGATGTTTAAAATGATATCCCCAGATGTGCAGAAAACACCTGAAAAAAGGAGGAAAATATGTGTAGGATATAGTATTTTATGTGAACTTCAGCAGCAGAGCTGAGATTACATGCCAGGCTTCCAACTTGTGTTCAGGTTGGAGTCATTAAAATTGTCTGCCTGTGCATCTCCATCTTGCTGTGATTGAGTGATAAGGCAGTCACAAATGATGCAGGCTGGTCATATATCAACCAAATACTTTAACCCCCCCCCCTCCACGCCCCTGCATCCCCAAGGTGATATTGACTAGAAGTTGACAGAAAAGGGCAGGGGGAAAAAGTGCCTACGCATGCCAGCATCATACTTTAAATAGTCTCAAATATGCCACTTAGTCTTTTTTTGGTTAGAAAAAGACTAAGCTATAATAGTGGTACTTGGAGTGTGACATGTTTGAAATTTCTCCACAGACATGCCCATTACATGAACAAAGAAATGATTTTGCTATTTTGACAACAATCAAAGTGATTGTATTTATAAAGTTTGCTAATGAATGCACGAGGCAGTTTGAAATAAAGGGCTTAAATGCATTAAAAAGCCCCAGACTAATTCACAGATGTCTCGTTTCTGACAGGAAGCTGGTTTAAACATGTAAACTGCCTCCTAATCTGCCCTTCCACCTCAGGCAATCTGTCATGATTGACAGTGTGTCTTCAGTGGTAACAACACAAACATTCAATCTAACTGCTGAGGCCCCACAAGGCATTTAATTTCCTTCCAGTGAGACAGCTAGGGAGTAAACCCTGTGATTACAGGTATAGCACTGGTTAAAGTTCATCTTGGCAGGATACTGCTCTCTGGTGATTCAGGCACATTAAAATCCCGGACACTCAAGATGATTTGCATGCATTGTCAGCCCTTTTAAAACATCACACTAAGCACTTGAACAGCTTGCTTCTACTGGGGCCAAGGGGCCTCACACCTCCCTGTTGCCAAAGATTTGCACACTCACAACCCCTAAACATGCTGTTGGTGGTGGTGAGGTTACTTATCTGAGTTGAATGGCTACAGCAGTAATTCATTTTGTTTTATCACATTAGATACCTTCATTGGGAATTACGTTAAAGCTACAGTACTTTAGATAACATTTTAGGTTAACAGGCTTAACTCAATTAACCTTCAATATATATATATATATATATATATGGCCTCTTGCCCTATGACAGCTGGGATAGGCTCCAGCCCTGCTGTGACCCTGAAAAGGATATGCAGATATGCACACACAAATGAGAAAGAGCTAATCTGTGTGTGGTTAAGATGCCCAATATAACATCAGAATAAAGAGTTACAGAAAAGTGAAAAAGTGACACTGGACATGACACTCAAGTTATAAGGGACACGGGAGTTATAGATACAGCATTGAGGGCAATGACTGCACCAGTGTCCTCTGTCAGGTTCGGGCACTGTTGATGGACTTTACAAAAGCTGATTCATTCAAATTATTAGCCACGGGGGAAACTTTTTCTGGGCCGTTGTGCTAACACTGGAAAACAAGCATCTGAATTCAGATTCTTACAGGCAGACATTTAATTTTTCTTAATTGCTTTGGCTCATTTCTCAAATCATCTTTGAAAATGAAAACCGCTCATGCTTGCACCAAAAAGGCCTATAGATACTACAGATAAAATAGACTGTAATTTATTCCATTACTTAAAGTTGTTTCAATCGATGAAGTTCCTTTAATGATGTGTAAACAATGTGTAAACCAGTGTGGCTGAAAAAGTTTAATATGTTTTGACAGTAAACTCTTGGCACAACTTTGCCACAATTTCTAATTTCCAGTAAATTTTAAATTTTAGTGATATTGACAAAACTGGACTGTCCATATTCATGCTTATCAAATTCAGGATTGCTGGGGCCTATCCGAGCTGCCGTGGGGAAAGAGGTGGTGTACAGCCTGGGCAGGCTACCAGTCTAACACAGAGACAGACAACCATTAAGAATAGCTCCAGATAAGAACAGCATGAAATCAGCACAACTTGGGAAATCGCCATCTCCAAGTCAGATTATATTACATGATAATGGTGTTAGATGATAGCAGAAGAAAACTTTATGCCTAATTTTCAGATTAACCTCTAAGGCCCGAGTAGTAATGCACTTTTAGCCCTGATTATCAGATTGAAGATCCCATGGTTTTAACAATTGCAAATGATAGGCCAGATGGCAATAAACAAAAAAAATGTGGGCCATTCATACAGATCCACAGTAATGCCACCTGGTTCACTCCATTCATTGATTTTGGTCCTGTAAGGAGGTCAGTATCTCATGTCTTCTTACAGACCCCACAGAATTCTTTATTGCCACTTAATCACTACTGGATGAGTGTCACAAAACATTAAAAAGAATGATGGTATCCTCAGCAGATTAAATAAAGTAGGGTCAGAGGGTTTGATCACTGAACTTCAAGCCACCAAAATCTGTTTACACAAGTATACTTAAATCATACATTGATGTCCTTTTTTAGTTTCTATAAAACATGTATGGTCATTTCTTAATGGTTAAAAATAACCCTTGCAGTGGAACCTTGCAATGGCAAGAGGCAAGAGCTGGTATAGTTCAGCTTTTAGTTCAGCTTCTGCAGCTTTTAGTCTCCTTTGTTCTCTTTGATAAACCTTAGTCCTCCTCTTCACTGCACAGACTGTTACCCCCATAAATGGTTTCTCCATCTTTGCTGTAAACAAACAGCTATAAATCTGTTGTGCTCAAGCTCTATAAATGTTTTAGAATACTGATAATACTGACTTTCACCTGAGGGCTTTGCAGATTTTGACAAATAGATTAACTATTCTGCATGGGGTGACTTATACAGTGAAAAGAAATGGTAGCATATTTTGAATAGTTAACTTAGCTGAAAGAAATACTGTATCGGTTATGCAACCAGTATTTGATAAAACTATACAGCTGTATTAATCATTTGCTTAAATATTCTAAAACATTTGCAAATGCCAAAAGGAGATGACAAATACTGTTTCTCATGTGCACAATCTACAAGCTGCTTTGAATGATTTCAGATACTGAAAACATCAGCTGTCACCTGAATAGATCTAAAGCCTGAGAAAAACTGTAATTCATGTGTCAAAATGAAATTTCTACGTCAATAGTTTGTTGCAACCAAAATGTCATGTGTAAGCCAAGGTGTTCAAAATGTTTAAATATTTTGACATATTGACAGGGGATTGATTTTATAATTCCCTAAAAGCTTGTCCTACATGTTTTCACTGGTGGTGAATATCTTTTGTGTCAAATGATTATTTCTCTAACTGCTTTTATTTATTGAAGTGTGTACTTTGCTGATTTCATGAATGTATTTTATACTTTGCAAAGGAAAAATGTGGACAAGTGTCAGGGACCAAAAAAAAAAAAATCCTACCATGGTCACAATACAAAACAATAATAATAATAACAAAAACACACACACATAACACTGCACAGTATTAAACCACGTAGTCTATGACTACAATATATTACAGTAACAAAACCGCATTAGGAGTGATTGTTGCTTCTTTACCTTTAGTTGATTTTCATCAACCTCACACTAATGGTCTACATTGCAATTTAATGTGGGAAGTACTGATGTGCATGCCACATTCATCCCTGCACTGTTCTTCGTATTCCAATATTCTGTTGTCTTCTCTTTGCTATACCACCACTCACTCCTGCTCCTCTTCTTCTTCAATGGGGAGGCTGTTGGCCTGGGAAGACAAATCCTTGCCTGTATGTTTATCCGAACAGGCTACTGCACATTAAAAAATTGATATAAATAATTAGTGCTCAAGCTCTACAAGCATGTTTAACAATATTCTTGTATCTCCTCAGCTTACTGCCTCTAAGTTTGGAATTTGGTGTTTTCACTGGTGGACGAGAGGGTTACCCTCCACATTTGGGCTGGGGAATGGGTCCTGACTATTGTATGCTCCAAATGACAGTTCAAAGTACCCACCATTCTTGCTGGGCAGAGGCTTGAAAGTGTTCCATTTGATGACTCCATCAATTTAATTAATTTTTTTTTAAACTGTGACAAATCATAAAAAAAAAACAAGCACAATTAAAATGAACAAATAAACATCTTTGGATAAATATAACCAAGTGTAGCTTGTATCTGAATTATAGGAAGAGAAAAGTATGGAAAAATAAAGGAACACCTCGGGATATGAAGCATACCACATCATCTGTCAAACATGGTAGATGTGGTTTCATGGTGCTGCATGCCTGGCAGCCAGTGGAGCCAGGTCACTAGTGTCTTGTAATTGTTGATAGAAGTAGATGATTAATTCTGAAGTGTGCAGGGCTGTACTCTCTTCTCAGGTCCAGTCAAATGCTACAAAATTGATTGGACAGAAATTAATGTTATAAATGGATAAACTTTGTATACTGCAAAAACAAGAGTTTCTCAAGTTAAATAAATTAGATATCCTTTAAGGTCCAAATGAATCACCTGATATGAAACCCAACAGAGAATATTTTTAGTTACTGAAGCCAAAACCAAAAGCATAAAGACCCACAAACAAACAGCAGCTGCAATTAAGGTCTAGTAGAGCATTCTCAAGGGAGGAAACAACATTTTGTGAAGCCAATGGGTGCTAGACTTCAGGGAGTTATTGATTTTCATCCAAGTAGTCTGCAAAATGATTTGATTGGAAAACCACAAGAGCTCAGCTTTCAGCTGCTCCCTCAAATGCAACGAGTCACCATAGCAGAAATGCTTGTGTCTGAAAGGGTATGCTCAGGGTTTTCTGTCTCCTCCCAGTCTGGGACAAATATATCTTAAAACACATATGTTCCCCCACTTTAATACAATATGAGTCAATCAATGATATGATACAAAAGTATAGTTTGATAAACAAAGCATGATGTGATCTAATACCAAGTGGAACAAAAATGTCAGACAGAAATGGAAGAGGAAGAACAATCAAACCAGCCTGGACACAAATAAACAGACCCCTTTAAAGTGACCTGCATGCTGGATAGTCTCTATCAGTTTTAAGTACTTTGTGGCTTGCTGCTTTCAGGGTCTGGTGACTCCCAGAGTGAGGAGCTAGGGTCAGTCTGCCTTTCATAACAGGCTCCTCTCATCCTCTTTAAAAGCAGCAGTCTCCCACCGTGACGTACTGACAGTTTGGTAATGGAATGGAGAGTTCAGAACAGCGTCTCTTGAGAGGAATCTAATATTCTTGGTTCGGACATGCAGAGTGGCAAGTTTGAAGATGCAGCATTCCAAATATGTTGCCAAGAACAGATGGCATGAGCTATTTAAATGTATACCTCAGAATATTTTGATATTTTTAGAGATCAAACTGTTTGTACAGTTGAAAAGGAACAAGACTTGAAGAATATAAATGTGCTTTATGAATTAAAACCTGCTGACTTGTTTGAATAAAGAGGTCACATTTAACACACTGGAGAACCAATGATACTATGATGTTTCTTTCTTTTGTTTTTGGCGCTTGAGTGTGCTTTAGTTACAGTGGTCACCATCATTTTTCCAGCACTAGAACATATTGCTCTTTGTGTGTTTTGTGAAGAAACTGTAAGAGCATGATTTTTCCTCTCCTCGGTCTGGGTTATCAAATGAGACATCGCATTAAGATTTTTTTTTTTGTTTTAGTAGAAAGTTGGGGATTTTTCTTTTTTTAGGAAGTAAAAGAGAAGCTTCCTTTTTTCTGAGAAAAGAAGCAGTGATGAGAGGAAATATGAACATTGGTAACCATGGTAGGGAATAATTTACCCCAATTCAGCTACAAGACTTCTGCTCTATGTGGCTAACTGTTCTCTTGTCCTCTTTGGAGTATTTTAATTTTATGCTGTAAAATGTTTCTTGTGTATAAAAACATCTTTACATCCTTTGAAATTATATGAGATCAGCCTTTTGTCTAACAAAAATAGATCTTGGAGTTCTGCAAACACTAGATCTGTTCTAAGCTTAAGGGAGTGGAGTAATCACTTCAGTTGTACTGGTTGCTTGGCAACTGAGGTCATGCTTGGACATTTTCATAGGTTACATATCTGTTCAGAATGATGTCCCTGAGCAGTAGACTAGCTAAGCTACTTCACCAGTTAAATCTGTCTATCCTTGTGCACACATCAACACAAAGCATTTCAGTATTACTATCTCCCTATAGAGAATCAGGAGCTGCAACTGGAACAGGTACGTGAGTCGCATGGCAGACTCGTATTTTACCTTCAGGCACTTGCTGTCAACGTTTCGACTACAGAATTACAAATGACAGAGCAGTTCCTAGACTCACAGCCATCACATTCTGCACTCCTGAAGATAGCAGTCATGACATTATTAAATGCTATGTTTTAGAATTCATGTGTTGAAATGTGATTTTTTTTTTTACTAACTACTGAACACATAAATTGGTATTAAAACATAATGAGAAATGAGTCTCATTTGTTTTACTCCCTGATGTTTTTCCCCAAATAATTAAATCAATATTGTGATATTAAACAAAGTGATAATAGCATTTTTCTTTTGGAAAATGGTGCTATCAATGTATATCTCATATGAACAGTGTCCATAGCCATGCATCAGCTGTCTAAATAAATGTGTAAGTAGAGAAAATGATCGGAGATACAACTAAATAAGTGTTCCATAGAGGGTTAAGATAAAAGTTTTCTCGGATTTTAATTATGAAGTAGAGCATTTTTACAGAGGTCTGCCAATCAATCCTCCAAAGCACAAGAGTTTAAAAGCACATCTAAGATACTTTGTGTGTCCCTCTCATGTTGTTTTGTTTAGGCCGTATAAAAGGTTTCTTACTCTCTTGTCAAAACCTCCTTTTTTTTTTACCTATTTTCTGAAAGTTTACCCATCTACTTTATGAAGGCTTTTAGCACATGTGACTAAAATGAAATTAAAATGAATGAATCAGAGCACATATAATTCTTGTATTGTTATCACAGTATTTTTCTCTTTTGGAGTCACCTTCAGACCTCTGAAGGAGATGCTTGGCCCACTGGAATTAACCTCTCAAGACAGTTGCTGTTTGGGATTGACAGACAGGTTTTGTTGGCTTTGTTAAGGGAGTAAAACATGATGACCCAGAATTGCCCACCATCCTGTCCACCCAGAAAGTTCCATTAGATTCACCCTGACCCCCAGCCACCCTGTGCAAGACTCAGCACCACCTGACAGATTCCATTTACTCTGAACACAATAAGGTGATGTAGGTGATGATGGAACAGAACAACAGCCAAAATAAACTAAGAATTAAGAAATAGAACATGGTTTAATGTATGTAGTCAAATGTGTGTTTATAATTTTTGTTTATTACTAATATTGATAATAGTAAGTGCAAACTTTATTATAACTACCATCATCACCACTTAAAGTATTGGAATTAAAATACAAAAGCTGCATCCAAACAGGAAGCAATTCGCTCATTGTGCATCACTTTGCTGATGGTTGGTCTCTAGCAGACATCCCAGGCTCCAGTTGCTGAGGTATAAATCTCTTGCCTATCCTGTCAGAAGTAAATCACTGGCTTCCTGTGCTCTTGTCACTGGCAGTCATTTTAATCTCCCACTCAGTTTATCTTGGGATCCACTTTTCTGTAATAACTTTAGCATATTTAATGAAGCCATGCAAAAATTTACCATTATGCTATAAAAATGGTTAGTTACAGACTTTGGACATAAATACAATTAGGTTGAAAGGGTGGTTTATAAGTCCACATTTTTATAACATATTAACACATCAACATAACATCTTAGGAACAGTAATTAGCAAAAGGGCTGAAAAGCAACTCTAAATAATCTAAACAATCTAAAGTCAAAATCTGCTTTTTTTCTTTCTTTCTGAGACTCAATTTGGCCATCAATATCATGGGATACATCACAACTTCAAAAGAAAAACTCCACCAATTCTGGACTTTGTCTGTAAGCTCCGTGTTTGCTTCCTTGGTTTTTTAGCATTGTAAATACTGAAGAAAAGCCTTTTTGGTGCTTGTTATATTTTCGTGTCCACAAATCTGAACTCAGTTTTCAGATGTCAGAGTAAAATCCTTAGTCTCATTGCCTCATGTATATGCAGAGTGCGTTGCCAAACTTAAAATCACGCATTTCTACACAGAAGGCTCAGAAGTGTTCCTAAGTCATTGGTATTATATGCATCTGCTGTAAAATGAATTCTCCTACACTTCTCAATCTCACTGCCCTCACAGACAGTTTATTTTACACTATTCTCACAAAGGGAATTTATTTTTCTGCATATTTAGTAGATTTTCTTATCCCTTTTGCCGTTGCATCAGGAAGAGAATGCAGAGCTGCCTGCTGTGGCGAGTGCTTGTGACACTGGAGCAGCAGAAAGGAGTTTCTATATTTAGTTGATTTTGTTGCATTTCTAACTTTAATGATAGGATTTTGGGATCTGAGCACGTGTATAATGCAGGAGTTAGAGCACCTGGTGGCTGGGCCCAGCCTGGATCACAGCAGGAGGTTGGGTGCAATGTGTAGTATGCTGCAGCCTCCTGGCCAGCCCACGAGGTGCTTTGGGTTGCCCCCCTGAGGGGCTTCATTTCCACTGCCGGTCTACTGGTCAGTACCCAGAGCTTATCCATCTTTGCAACTCCCAATGTTCCTCCAACTTTACTGCCATGTCCAGCCCCCAGAATGGCTTTGTCTCTCCTCCTGGTATTCAAGCTGGTCCTCTGTGCTGCCAACAGGTAATTTCCAGTTGGTGTTAGACTATGTCACGTCTGCCCTTTGTGACTGATTCTGTTTTTATAGACAGAATTTCTAGATGTAGCCAAGTCGTGGAAGGTTTCTGAGGCCTCAGAATCTCAACTCTGCTTTTTGCAGATGATGTGGTCCTGTTGGCTTCATTAGGTGGTGGCCTCTAGCTTGCACTGGAGCTGTTCAAAGCCAAGTGAGAAGTGGTAGGTACGAGAATTAGCATCTCTCAGTCTGAGGCCATGGTCCTCAGCCATAAAAGGGTGGAATGCCCACTCCAGGTCAGGGACGTGTTACTACCCTAAGTGAAGGAATTTAAGTATCTCAGGGTTTGATTCACAATAGACATGCCGATTGGGACCACAGGCAAAGTGGTACAAATGCCTGATTATGGTAAAGAGATTGCTGAGCATAAAAGCTCTATTCTAGTCTATATAATGCACAGTGTTTTTTAATCAACAACTGTATGTGTGCAACATTTTTTGTGCCGAGCGATCATAAAACTGCTGCAAAGACACTAGGTGAGGCACGCAGTGCTCGTGCTTCATGGCAGGGGGCGCTGGTGATCCCAGGGATTCTTACGACTCCTCGGTTGCAGAATAATAGAATTAGACAGCAAGCTACAGTAAACAGTTAGCAAACAAGTTATCGATGCTGTTCTTCAAAAGGAGCTGCACATGGACTTCATTTATAAGTAAAGGTATGAAGATAATAACGTTTTTAAAGCTTTTTCTATGCTAGTTTGTATATGTAAAGAATTCTGATATGAAATTTTAAACAAAACACGTTAACTGTTGCCAATCAAATGGTGAATAAGCTGCTCTGTAGGTTCATATGTTTGTAAATCTGATGTGATGACGTCAGTGCCTCACCAGGGAAGACGACCACCGCACGTCACTGGTTTTCACTAACCA
>VOQJ01022763.1:13503-33818 GCA_015052665.1 Apistogramma diplotaenia | reverse complement strand
ATACACACATATACGCATATACACACACATATACATATATAAAATATTTTACTGACACATAATATTTTGGTAAATATATTTATATTTTTGTAGTAAATAACTGATTGCATGTGTACTAATGTGTAGTTATTTGGATCAAACAAATGTGTGCTCTTATCTGTGATAATCTATCAATGACTAGAAGAAATAAGCATGCTAATATATAATAATTTGGACTCTTATCCAGACATGATTTAATATTCTAGCTAACCTTCGAGGCTTGCGTAACTTTACCACAGATTTTGTTGTGGAGGCATATGCAGCAGGTTTGGGTTTTTTTAAAGAGGCGTTTTTTAAATTTTATTTAGGCGTTTAATAGTTGCTAATTAATGCACATCACTCAACTAATAATCCAGATCCTTCCACGTCCCACTTATGGATTTACATGCATGCCTTGTTTATTAAACTAATGATGCGATAAATGTTATTTTCAGTGTTTTAGAACGACTCTACCCCGCGTGCCTAAACTTACATCTCCCCAACTTGTTTCTCGTGCTTGTCCAGTCTCCCCTTATTGCCACCCTGCTCCCTGCGCCGTGGTAACGCTGATGTGAGAGCTAGACTGGTTACCAAATGGCTTTTATCCAAGTAGAGGCGCTTGAGAGTGGACCGCTCGGAGAGTGGGAGCGCAGTCGCAGGTTTTCCAGCGCCTGGTGCAAGATCAACCATTACTGTGCCACGTCTGGGATCTTCCTTTATATAGACGCGAGACTTAACAAAACCACATCACTCACCGCGGACCCAGATTTGTTTTTCTTTTTCCTCTTTTGCCCCCTCTCTCCTCTTTTCACCCCCCTGATCAGGCTTAACCATCCTGCGCTTTGTAAAGGCAATTGTTAGTGCGCATCATAGCGGGAGCCAAAAAGGAGGTTAGACTCTGTTCCATAGGAAACTGGTAAGTGAAGTGATTCCGACTTTCATTTGTTTGATACTTCTGTCCTCCGCGGGCTTCTTGCCTGAGATATATTTGTAACTTATTGCGTTGCTAACTTATACCAGTAACTTGATTGCTTTAACACTATTAGCAGCATATACCTCTGTTTCATTGTATTCTCTTTCAATTACGTGACAAGCTTCAGAGTTAATGCTCGTTATTCCTCAGTAATCTTTTTATTGATCGAAGTGCCTTTGAGCGGCACAGATTTGAACCTTTAAGTCCGTACTGGGGTGATGGGCGTGGTTTGAATGAACCGATGTCCCATTAAAGATCCAGAAAAAGCTGAATTCATCTGATCATGTTGCCACCTTGATTTTCTTGTCTTTTCCCTTTTTTTTCCTGCTTGTTTTTCCTTCTCTCGCTCTCAGCAGGCTGCTGGAGCGTCATGACAGCTGAGAAAAGTGGGCCTGTTATAAACGGAAAACCAGAGGATGGCAGAGACCCGGAAGGGTCGAGCTCCAGCCTAGACAGCGGGGGGTACAATGAGAGGGGCCACTGGAACAACAAGATTGAATTCGTCCTGTCTGTGGCTGGAGAAATCATTGGGCTGGGCAACGTCTGGAGGTTTCCTTACCTCTGCTACAAGAACGGAGGAGGCAAGAAGGTTTTCTTTATTCAGGGTGGTGGAACGGAAGCAAACTTGCTGCTAACAGATAAATAAATAAAGGTGATGCAGAGGTTTTCAGTTTGGACATGAAAGCAGCGGCCTTGAATGAAGGCAGAAGGGAATAACAACAACCATATTATCACTTATAGGTCATATTTTTGATTAAAACTATGGTTTTTTAAAGCACATTAAATGCATTAAATCAAAAATGTAACTTTCTCTTTATGAAAACTAAACAGACAAGACATTTGAGCGATTTAATATGTCATCTATTATGTACAATATTGTCAATAAACGAGGCAGGATACCTCATTAGGCTGCACAGTATGGCTCCACCTCACCATCTGAAAATGTCACCCTGAACGTGAGCGCAGTGCTGTGATGAATTTGTTTCACCCTTCACTCTTTCTGCATAGTTGTGCTTCCAGACGTGTTGCTCTTTGATAGATCACATAAATGCACTTTTGTTTGTCCACAAGGCGCCTTCTTTGTCCCGTATGTCATCTTCTTCGTGTGCTGCGGCATCCCCGTGTTCTTCCTGGAGACGGCCTTGGGTCAGTTCACCAGTGAGGGAGGCATCACCTGCTGGAGGAAGGTCTGCCCACTGTTTGAGGGTGAGAAAACACTCACTTGATACGCTTCTTCAGGCATGCTTGTGGTTTTAATAAATGAAAAGAAACCAGTTAAAATACAAACCTTTTTGTCTTTTTTTTTTTTTGCCTGATGAATTTTGACTGGAGCACTGAAGGTTGCTGTTACCTACAGTTTTTCATTTTCCTCCTTTAATCAGCCGTGCTCTTCTCTTTCAGGCATTGGCTACGCAACGCAGGTGATTGAAGCTCATCTAAACATATACTACATAGTGATCCTCGCCTGGGCCATTTTCTACCTCTTCAACTGCTTCACCACCGAGCTGCCGTGGGCCGGCTGTGGGCACTACTGGAACACAGGTAGGAGGAATACTACTGACCAAACGTCTCCTTAGAACAACAGATACGCAGAGAAAAGAGCTTCTACTCTCGATGCTGCTGCATGGTGCTTTCAGCATCATAACATATTGTGTATTTACAGAATACTGTGTTGACTATTATGGAGAAAATGCCACCAACATCACCAACCCCAATGCATCTTCTCCAGTCATTGAGTTCTGGGAGTGAGTACATTTTTATTTGGATCTTTTTCACATCTGCTTCATTATTTTAATGCCACCACCATTCTTCATCAATTCAGGCAATCTTCTACACATCCCCTAAATTCTTCATTTATGCTTGAAACACTGAGCCATTAACAGCTCCAGACGTTTTTCACTCCCCCCACTAACCTTACCCCCGAAAATTAGTCAGCCCTTTTCATATGTGTGTGTCAGCAGGCCCTGGTAGGCCAGCTGTCTCCCAGCTAGAGCCATGTGTGTGGCAGCAGATCAGGCCTCGTCAGTGTGTAATGCTGACCGCACTTCCTGTCTCACTGCCAGTAGCTGTGTTTACACTGCTGGCTCAAATCAAACTGGCAAACTGCTTGAGAATATCTTAATACCGCATATTTTAATAAAAACAGTTACATTTAGATTGGGGTCGGGTTCAAGTTAAGTGAGATGACCGACGTAAATGTAGTGAAAATGTCAGATTTGAGGCAGGAACATAAACCTCACCCAGGAGAAAGAGCCAAGCACCACGTTGTTGGCAAACAGAGACTCTGACCAGGCTTCGTTCGTCTCTGCCAGCACAGACTGCTTTGGACTGCAAGTAAAGCATAAACAAACCTCGGGGCTGTAACGAGCTGCAGCTCATAATCTGTAATACAATTGATTCTTATGTGTTAAAATGAAAAGCTGATATCACTGGAGGAGAGTTTGGAAGGACTTCCAAATGGACATAATTTGAGCGTTTGGAAATAATTATGAAGAGAAACTAACTTTGCATACAGTGTTCATGTGGATACACGGCTTTGCTTAGCTCTGCTTTGAATCACACTAACAAAAGCACAGGTCACCAGTTTAAACAATGAACTGACATACATCTGGGACCCCACACCAGTGTATTTACTCACATTAGTGTCCACATCTCGGCCTTTCGGCTGACCAGGGAGGACAGTGGGGCTGTGTGGGACCTGGCCTGTGGCTGTCCACCAAGAACATGTCACCATGATCAATGGCCGGTCAGGAGCCCCGGGGTTGAACCCGGTGGCAAAGATTTGGCAGCACCATGTAGTTTTGTGGCTTCGACTCCCTCTTCTCATCCTTCATCAATGCTGCTGCCTGGCTGTGTTTTAACAAACAGGAAACACGCTATTGGTTCCCTGCCAGTGATGTCATGACTGCTGATAACAGCTGAGGGCAGATTAGTAGTGCTGCTGTCTGAAGGTGGTGGCTTTAGCTTGCACTGTCCTTCAGGCTGCTGGAGCAGTGCCATCCACTTATGATACGGTGTATTTCCTCCAAAGTCCTCAGCTTTTCTGCTGCTTCTGTCACGCGAGTTTGTCAAAAACAATCCATGAAAGGTGTCCTCTGTTTTTAGTCAGTCGTACATGTGTGTATGTGGCCCGCTCAGATTTGGACCAACATTGTGAGACGTCTCCATTCAAGGGCCAGCAGAGGAAACACAGCAGAATAGGGTTGTTGTACCTCATGCCTCACACCAAGCCTCTGAAAGGCAGCAGAAATGACAGCAGCAGGTGAACGTGTGAAGACGAGGGAGGCTTTGGTTTAGTGTTTCATCTTTTCTGCAGTTTCTAGGTTCCTTCTTAGAACACACACAAATCTGAACTCAACCAAAGTGTTCAACGGTGTGTGTTCCCTCTGTCAAATCAGACGCAGAGTCCTCAAGATATCAGACGGCATTGAGCACATGGGAGGGATGCGGTGGGAGCTGGCCATGTGTCTGGCCCTGGCCTGGTTCATCTGTTACTTCTGCATCTGGAAAGGACCCAAGTCAACTGGCAAGGTGAGACCAAGTGATATGTTTAGTGTTCTGCATGTGAATGTTAAACTGTGCTGTTAGAGCATCACATCCCAGCATTTTGAAGGTTTTACAGTGATGGTGGAGGAATGTATTAATTTTAAACTGGCAGACTGAAACACTTTGCCTTGTTGTCCTCAGAGAAAACTCTCCCACAGGAAGCCAAATGAATTCTCTCTTTTAACTGCGAGACAAAGAGGTGTCTACACCACCTACTTCTACCTTTCCCCCCATCACACTTTTCTTGAGTTGTCTCTGGCAGCCGTGGGGAGGACAGTAGAGACTTGGCTGTGGGGACTCAGCAGCCCTGAAAACCTTCTCATAGATTCAGTGAGGCAGAATGAGCAGAGAGATAAAGTGGGAAATAGAGGGGGAAGAAAGAGAGTCAAGAGAAAAGAGGAGAGGTGTGTGAGGAAAAATGAATGGGTTCACATTCTACATGACTGTGGAGAAAACAACCAGGGGGCGATGCCTATATCTCCATGAAGTGCCTTTTGTTTGGCTGAGAAGTAAGAGGGGAGAATGCTTCTTCATGGCTGGGCTTTAGCAGCCGTCCAAGATTGATTCCTGCATTCAGTGGAGGAAAGGAGAGCGTTCATGAGGAGCATGCAGAGTATCTCCTCAGCCTCCGCCTCTGCTGCCTCTCCCTCCCTTCTGCTATGCAAAATTAAGCACAGCTCCCTCGTCGGGGTGCTTTCTTCTCCACAGACCATTCAGCTCCGACTCTGCTAAGCTGTTTGCTTTTGTTGGCCCTGTTTGCCGGCCATTCTCACAGTTAAGCCCTCCTGTTAGATTTACGGCAAGGCCGGGGCGAGTTTGACCAGTAAATTTGTGGTGGCTTAAATGTTTACCCGTGGTGAGCGGGAAAGAGCATGTGGAGCATCAAAAGTTGGAGGAGAGATTGAATATTGTCCTTTTCATCTCCAGAGAGCTGTGGAGAAAGAGGGAGAGAAGGTTCAGGATGTGTAATCGTTTTATTTTACAAATTAAAGGAGGGAGCTGCTGGGAGGGACACACATTTTCCCACACTTCCCCTGTGGGCCACGCTGGGATTAGCAGAGCTTAGAGTGGACAGCCTCATTAAGCTTCATGGATGCTGCGGCGGCGGCTTTTCAAACAGCAACTTGGTTACGATTTCATGTATTTCTCAGGTTTCGATTCTGCTTTCAGTTTTGCACTGATTAAGTCACTTTCACATTCAAGCAGCCAGAAAAGAAATGAACTGCTTTGAGGTTTGATTAAGAAGTTCACTGCATCAGAAACACACCCACACACACACACACACACACACACACACCACGAAAGGAATATCTATTGATGAGAGTGTTGCTGCAGCATTACAGCAGTGTGACTGGTGTGTGTTGCAGTTGGAGTGTGTGTGTATGAGTGGGTTTTTAGGCCAGTATTTGTGAATGGTACATTTTGTCTCTCTTTGTAGTGTGTGCACACACCCATTCCTGCGCTGTGAATGAAGTTGCGAGTGTGTGTCCATTTGTGCGCGCACTCATGCACTTCTGTGTGCGCATCCAAGAGAAGCACATTTTCCCACACTGCCAGCATCACTCCTCTGGGCTTCTCCTGTTGAAGAGATGGGGCCAGAGGAGCCTTCTTTTCTTCACTCTCCTGGCCTGGCTCTCTTCTGTCCTCTTCTCTCCTCAATTGGACTTTGACTAAGTGCCAAAAAGCCAGGGGATGTATGTTGCCCGCCTCTGCCTTCCAAGAGGCCAAAGGCTTTGTTCACTGGGTTTTTAAGAGTCTTGAGATGTCTAGCACAATTTTGCAAAACCTGAATAGTTCAGTAATAAGAGCTTAGGTTGGAGCAATAGCAGAGGCTAGCTACTGTATACAAGGTGCTACCAGATGAGTGTAGTCGTGCAATTTATATTATTGCAGATGTAGTAAATATAATGCTTGCAAGCTTGGGTTTAAGGTTATTTCTTCTATGCCGTTTTCATAAGCTATATGATTAAGATGAATCATTTTGAAGCATTTCCCAAAGGAGCTCATACATCCAACAAAGCACTCGAGATAAGCTGTTCATAGCTGTAAGTCGCGATCATCAAAATGAAACATTTGTATGACATGTTTAGATACTTTGTTACAAGCATGAACGACTTGTCCTGTCCCACATATTTTCAATAATATTTTAATATATAAAAAAACAAACAGAATTACTTCTAATGTATATCAAAGTTAACACTCTTCACACAGTTTCACATTTTACCAATTTCCCCCCCGTTTGCAATATTTTTTGTACAATGATGCCACTATAGTATAAAGCAGGGTTTGGCTAATAAAAAAGCACTGCACAGAACAACACATGAGGACTACATATCAGCACCTAAAATACTGCAAAATACTGTATGATGGAAACAAACAGTGCAGCGGCTCACTGATGCTTCTGTTACGCCTCAGTAAAAACCTCACTGCTCTTTATAATGTAACAGTGGAAGAATTGGCTTCTGTTCCACATCAGTCCTCTGCTCGTTCTGTTGTCTCCACCCTTAGACACCACCAGAGTGTGTATGATGCAGTCAGCTTGAACCGGCTCTCATTAGGCCTCGTGAGAGTTTATGGGCTTTTCAGGGTCTGTTGTAGCTCTCACATTGCGGCACATTGTTGCTTTATGTTTGTGTGCACCAACAAAAAATAAATGACACTTCTATCCCAAAGATTATGTTCCTCACTTTCCTTGACACGGTGTTTAGATTGCTGTCATGTCCTCTGACCTCTGACCTCAGCAGTGATGCGTCAGTATTGTACAGAATGTACAAAGCTATCGATCCCAGAACTGTTTCACTTTAGTCGATCTCAGTTTCTGATACGGTTCTAAAAACAGAATGAGTAGTAGCTTTTTTTGTTTTTACCTTCATTTGTAGGCATCATATCATATTGTGTAAGAATCTCAATAAATTTTGACTCTCTCCACTCATATGTTTACATATGCTTATGCTTATACCCACAGGTTGTGTATGTGACAGCTACTTTTCCTTATTTCATGTTGCTGATCCTCCTGATCAGGGGCGTGACGCTGCCCGGAGCCTTCGATGGCATCAAGTTCTACCTCTACCCAGACATTTCCAGACTGTCGGACCCTCAGGTAGGCTCAGAGCCGCTGTGTCTGTACAAGTAACGCTGTAAAATCTAAATGGTCCTAAGTTCCACTAAAAGAAGTAGAAAGCAAATGTTGTTGTTTTAACAACTGTGCCACCTAGAGGTGCTGCTGCTTAACTTTGATATGGTTCTCTTGTTATCTTTACTGGTTTGTCTGGATCCAATCTGCTGACACAGCAGTAATTTAACATGATACAAACAGTTAAATAGTTAAAAAGTGACTGCATTTATTCATTGTTTTACACAAGTTTATATTGTTCTTGTGTTGTTTAGTTCAACAAAATCTGTCTGATTGAGTTGCTTTTTACTCTTTATGCCCAATAGCATCAAAAACTCTTTATGCATAAAACAACAGCTATTTCATTTAAACAGCACCTTTCCTGTTGCAGTAAATAGCTGCATTTAAATGCCGCACTTTAATGAGAGTGACTGACACCTGTGGTGGTGAGTTCATGGACGCTCAGGTCAGAGAGCTTCTGTGGCTGTTGCTTTAACATACAATGAATTCACAGCAAAACACAAAGGGGCATCATTGACCTTGTCTGGAAAAGGCAGACAGCTTGGGTTGCTTGGCAACAGAGGAATACAAAAGTGGATGGTGATCATGACAACACAAACTGAGATAGCATTTCTATGATGGATGGATGGATGGATGGATGGATGGATGGATGGATGGATGGATGGATAGAACCACATCTCCATTTGCACAGTGTATTCATGCCTGCAGGTAACAAACATACATACATACCAAAGCATTTCAGGAAACTAAGTGTGTTCATTTCTTGACTTCCTCCTCTGTAGAATCCCGTCTAACCACTTTTTGTGATACTTTGAATGTGATAAAGAACATTTCCTTCACTCTGTAACTGTACACCACCTGCTGTGCAGTAAGGTGCAATAAGATAGATAGTTACATTTGTAAACTCAGTAAAATAAGAGAAAGGAAACAGTGGTATAGATAAACTGTGACAGATTAAGAGGAAAAGAGGATGGATGAGCAAAGACAGCAGCACAGGCTGAGCAGAAGGGTGATAAAGAACGCTGCTGCTGTTTGCTAGAGGACGTTACTTCGACACCGATGTTAACTGGTTTCCTCTGAGACAATCAGGCTGTGCAGAGTGTGTGTGGCTGGGTGTCGCCCTCTCTTTTTACACCCCTGAACCTCGCTGTGCCTTCTCCATTTCTCTTCTTTCCCTTCTTTCACTTGTTTTCTCCCCCTGATCATCACCCTCCACCCTGCAGCCTTTTCCACACACTTGCTTTTGGGGCAGTACAACTGTTGTCTGGGTTTTCCTGTCTCCGCTCACAGGAATTAGGGTCAGGTTGCGAGTAGAAAGAAGTGACCTCCTGGGTCTAGCTGGTTATCAGTCACCAAACTTTCAAAAATAAAATAACCCTCAGTAACAAAGATGATGTAAAAGTAAACACTTTTTAGTCAAAATATGACAGATGACCGATAACTGCATTTCCTTGGATCCTGAGCTGTGGAGGAGATCAGATGACAAAAGGGTAACGAGGGTAAAGACTTATAGACGTACTGTAAAAAGCAGAGCTAATGACACAGCAGCTTGTAGAAGCACCTTTACCAGCAGTAGTTTGAAGTAAGCATCTGTAGGACTTTATCAGCCTCGGACATCGCTGGAATTCTGGTCCACTCTTCTTACATCATTGCTTCATTTCAATAAGGAATGTGGGCATTTGTTTGTGCACAGGTCTCATTACAATCCGGTTGAAGTCTAGGCTGCGTCGAGGTCATTGAAACTCCTTCATTCTTTTCTTTTTCGGCTTAAGTTCATTCTCCTGTTGCATTAATAATTTCAGCCAAGCAGTAGCTGCATTATGGCAAAGACAGTGCTCCAGAGGTCTTGTGGTTATGTCAGATACAACTTTGCAAACCTAAGCCATGCTGTCGTGATCTTGTTAAAGAGAAGAGGCTTTCTCTTGGTGACCATTCCAAATAAGCCGTACAGTACTTTCTAATTGTACCATGGTGAACATCAACATCTAACATGCTAATTGAAGCCTGTAGAGTCTGACATGAATATTAAAGGATGCTCTGATCTTGGGGTGTCCACTCCTGGGAACATCGTGGCATTGTGTTAGCACACTTGAACAGTCCAGACCAGGAAAGTGACAAAACGTTTGCTTTTATAGGTGATAAAACTCGCAGATGATAAATAAATCATGTGCATTTAATTATCAGCACATGGCTACTACTTACCCTCTTAATTCCTATGGATGCAGTAAGAGTGTACTTAGTTTTTTACTGGACTGCATAGCCTTTTTTTCACTTTGTATTAGCATTGCATGTAATCATTAAAATTTGACCTTCAGAACCTCACATTGTCGAGTTGCAGCCAGCTCATATTTAAGGCTGAAATGGTAAGGTTGTTGCATAGCAGCAGTGTGCGTGTTTGTTAAATCGTGTACTGAAATAACTGATTCACGTCATAGGTCTGCATTGTTCATGCAGTGATGGATCATAATAACATTCTGCAATGATAAATTTACCTGGTTTAGTTATAGAGTCTGAATGCTTGAGTTCACATCTACAGTATGTTCCATTCAGAAACAGAGGGAGCACCAAGAGTGGTGCATTTACATTACAAGAGCACTATCGTACAGCCAGTGTCATCCAGCTTTCACACAGTAGACAAGTTTCCTGGAGCCACAGTCTCAACATAACCAAACACGAGCCGGCCAAATTAGGCACAACATCAACAAGTGATTCTCTCTGAGCCCGGCCTTTCAAGGTTTCCCTGCACTGTGCGGCCATCAGCCGAGGTTGAACTAAAGGGAACATTAATGAACATTAGCAGAGAAAGGCCTGTTCTTCCACAGGAACAGTCCTGTGTTTGTGAGGTCACAGAAGTTACCGTGGTTACTCCCAGGAGGGAGCGAAGACCTTGCGTTTGTTAATTGTTTCTCAGTGGGGAAATGAGATTAGTGGCTGAATGGTGATGTGAGAGAGTTTTCAAAGAGCCATGCTGCATTAAGTTTGAATCCGCTAGCACCCCATGCTATCCTCGGGTTTCTGGGGTCCTGTGTTCCACTACAAACTACTTTCATAATGCACATATTAAAGCTTTTTCAGTGTGGAATTATACTCATGTAAATATGCCCTCTAGTCGACAACCGAATATTGTTTTCAATTTATTTCCCACCAAACATTTACTAACAGTCTTATACTTTATTGTTTTGCATTTAAAGTGCCCTTTAGACCAATCCACTGGGAAAAGATACAAATTATTAAACTGAAGTAATTTACAGTAGGGTTGGCCTAACCTCCCCACAATGCAAGGTCAGTAATGGAGCTCTGCACATTAGGATTTACTCATATATCAGATATCTTCTTGGTTAAAGATCAAAAATTCCTCCTTATATAAAATGACAAAGGTTATTTGTTACCTTCAGCAGTTTGGGCATAAATACTGGCTACAGGATGCATCGTCACAATGACTTTGTGAGGATGAAATGATCTCAATTACCACTTCGCTAAAATAAAAAAAACTTACCAGGGAAACAAAAATGAGCCTTTGCATTGGTGTCTATGAACAATCACAGCTGCCCAACATATGGGGTTTAAGAGTACGTGCATCAGTAGCTAGCTGGCTACCATGTCTTTGAACTAAGTGGTGCCATCAGCTTGTGCACAGATAAATTAAAGGGAAACCAAAAATGTTCTCTTGTATTCATATACTACAGAAAGCCCACATGTGTTCTTGTAAACGTATTGTCTGGCGTTCTCCATAGTCCACGTGTAGCATGAGACCTTGTTTGGCCTCTTAACTAGGCCACACCTTCTTCACCTTATCAAACATTGTAACTCAGCTGAAGATATGGCCTCTCTGTCTCTAGTTCACATCCAGAACTTATGTGACCAAGTGGACCAAGTTTCTGTTAGAACTTCCCGAGGGTCCCTTTTTTATCTTGTGTCGGATTATCACACAACAGGTGGCACGTGCCGCAGCACAAAAACTACTGAACCCATCTTCCTCTATAAGTGCCTGTTCATAGACTGGCTGTTCAGCCTACTTCAGCACATCACAAAGATTCATTCTTCTGGGACTACGGATGTATACAGTATAACGTAGTGGTGTTCATTTGAATATTTAGGATTTTAATCCATGATTCATATTGTTTCTGTGCCTTAAGAGGGAAGACTACATTTTAGCTGAGCCATAATTTCATTACAAAGGATTCAAAAAGGTGGGTGATGTTTCACCAGAGAACAGAAACAACCCTTAGCACATCATGGCAATCCTGTAAATGAGAAAGTGTACTCAGTTCATTTTAATTTGGCGGTTTCATTAATCCTGCAAAAAAAAAAATCATAGAAAAGTATTGATAGGTTTGTGGTTCTTAACCCAACTGAACAACTATAATAGCTTTTGACTATAACATGAGTCACGGATGGCTGTGGGGCAGGATCAGGCTCACAGATGGAACTGTGGTTTATGAAGGAGTGACATGAAACAATAAACTCAGCTACACTGAAGCTGTTCGGGTGCCAGAGTGAAATACAAAAGTAAGCAGCAGGTGACACAGACTGAGGGCTGAAATCCAGACGCAGGATAGCGAGAGGATCGGGAACAGCTGGAGAAACAGCTGTGAATAATTCAGCTGGACAAAACCAGGAATTAAACTAAAGGCATATTATACTGTATAATGCAGAGCACGCTGAGACTGATAAAGTAAACAGGAAACAAGCAGGAATGGGACAGACTGGTCACAACACTGGGAACCAAACTAAATACAGCGGGGGAGACACAGAGGGACCAAACAGACACTAGAACGCAGAACAAAGGAACCAGGACAGCAATTTAAAGAACCCTCACGAACAAGATACAGAACAAACAATAAACTAAGATTCTAAATAAGCAAACTTGGAAATCCAATGAAACAGAACGTCAGAAAGCTGAACACAGAACCTAAAGAACAGATGGCCCAGGACCGTGACAGACTTAGTGAATCACTTTTGGTTATTTTGCTCTTTAATCTCACCTGTTTCTGCATCTATTGTGTATTCATGCCGATGTTGATACTTAGGTATGGGTGGATGCAGGAACACAGATTTTCTTCTCCTATGCCATCTGCTTGGGCTGTCTTACTGCACTGGGAAGTTACAATGCCTACAACAACAACTGCTACAGGTAAGAATGCCAATTATGGCTGTTGGATGCCAGTGTATTAATAAGATCAACAATAGACATTAATTAGAGACCATCTTGCAATAGGATTACACCATATTCAGCTCCTGGAGCACAGCGAATTCATGCACTATTATACACTAGATAGAGATGCTTCCTGTTCCTGCCTCACGTTCTTTAGGAACTTAAGACAGAGGCTTAAAGTGGCTTAAAGTGGCCTTCTTTTACTTTCCAACTGCAACCATATTCATCCTGCACACGTGTCACACATATGTCAGGCTTCATGACTGTCTCAACCACATCTTGCATGAACTGCACTGAAAATCATTGGCAGCACCATTACATTAACAACATGTGTCCAGAGACACTGAGACATGCCAAAGCACTTAATGTCAGATGCCTGTGGGGTCAGTGTGGCAGGCAAACGGCATTTGTACAGTAATGTGCAAAAGTCTTAAGCCAACCCTCATTCTTCATATTGTGCTTTCAAGCACCAGAATCTTTTTATTTAAAGTGGCTGTGAGCAGTCGAGTCTTTGAAAGATTTCCTTTGGATATTGGTGCCTTTGTTACTCATGTTCAGAGGAATGTTCTTTGTTGTTTATTTGTGAATCTACTGAACACAGACGCATGAGTCATTTTAACATAAAAATGCCACTTAACCACTGAACCATCGTTGTGTCGACACAAAACAGTTACTTAGCAAAGTAACCCTTTTAATTTGTACCTTTTATGCACTTTGTTAATGGCAACCTCTTTGCAATCTGAATCTGTGAAAAAATGCTGAAGGTAACACAGTTTGACAGGCATAAAATAATATTTTTATACATTACCACCAAGGTGATTCCCAGAGAGCAGTCAAACTAAATCTTGACATGATGTGTAAAAGTCTGAGAAAACTGGAAAAGCAGAGGACCAAAGTGTGTGAAAGTCACGTCCTTCTGTTAATGCTGTTCACTGAAGCCTCGTCACAAACGTCCCAGTGGAAGGGCGGCTGTCGGGACACGAGGTGAAAAGGCTGAGTTACCTCAAATACACAAGAACTGCACTGAAACATAGCAACGGGTTATGTGGAGAAATGAATCCGAAACCAGGAGAGGTGCAGCACGTCCACAGCTGTGCAGCATGGTGGAGGCTCCATCATGGTATTGGGTTGCATTTCAACCACTGGTGTTATTGAGCTTGTCAAAACCGATAGAACTGTGAATGTGTTAAGGCTGTGTTGAAGAGTAAAGGTAGTCATGCTGACTTTCAATTTTATTAGAATAGTGCAATCTCTGTTTTTGCCTATTTCCATTTATTTTTGCACAAGTTTCAATAAATATAAAGAAACGAAGGGTGACTTTTGCACAGTTCTGTATATGCTACCACATCATGCTTCATATACACGGGTACTCAGCGTGCAATCATCATCGCATCTTCTGCACCTTTAAGGAAATCTACATCTACCCTACAGTAAAGTCACATGCATTGTTCTTTCTGCGCCTCTCCACAAAGTTTCTTGATTTAGGCCGTGGACTACTCGTGTCATCGTACTGACTAACAAACAGCGCCGAACTGTACCTCCGTCTTTTCTAGCATGGTTAATATATAAGAAGAAAGCCTCCTGGGTAAACGGTGAATGTGAAGCATGAATGCACAGTGTCACGTCCGGCATCAACTCTTCCAGTGAGTGTGATCTTACTGATTCTCTGATTCTTTCAGGGATTGCATCATGCTGTGCTGTTTGAACAGCGGCACCAGCTTTGTGGCGGGTTTTGCCATCTTCTCTGTGCTGGGCTTTATGGCATATGAACAAAACGTTCCCATCGAGGCTGTTGCAGAATCTGGTGAGAAGAACAGCACACGATATAATATTGTGTTTCTGAAAAATACCAACTTTCAGAAATGTAATGAAATCATGAGCTCCATCTCAGGCAGATACTGCAGATTATAAGTGTTTGTGCTCTCATGCATCATATTGCGCTAAACTGAATAAACATTCCCAGTTATATAAGCACACATTCTTTACCTAGGCACTTAGACTACTGCATTATGATTTATTCAAGTCAATATGAATGATTTAGTGAATGTGACAGAGTGATAAATTCAAACTGCTTGTGTTGGAGCCCCACAGAAAGGCCAGAGCTTAATTTTTAAAAAGTATTTCTAATGTTCGTGCTAAATAAAGCAACAGCTCTTCTTTTTAACCAGTCGGCCTCCGAAAGTCTTCACATTGCACATCTGCACACTTTAAAATGGATGTTAACTGTTTCAAATCATCTATAATGACAAAATATATGAAACCCATTTTTAGAATTTGTCTGTATATTGGTATTTGGGGTCTCGGTTCTGTGCTCTGCAGAAGCTCCACTTTATGCAGTTTATTCCTGCTTTACTGTCAGATTCTCCTCATCAGATTGGAAAGGAAATCTCTGATAGCTGCCGGTCTCCCTGCAGATATTGTACGGGTTTAAATCTTGGCCATTCAAGAAGAGTCTAATACTTGTACTAGAGCTAAATCCACTCTAATTTAGACTGTCTGGCATCCTGAAGTCGGAGGGCTTCTGAAGGTCTGCCTGACTGACTCTGAGTCTGCGTCACCTCCCTGAACCTGAACAGGGATCGACTGGTTCCAGACGTATGTGCGGGGCACAAAAAAAGGACAAAACTTAAAAAGCAAACAAACAAGTTGACCTTTTACACTGGTTGTTGTACTGTAGTTCTGCAAAACCAAGATCAGAGCAGTGAATCATTTGTAACAACTAGAATCAATCCAGAGTAAAAAAAAATGCTACTATCGGGTCTCATTTTTGAGGACTTGTGTTGGTAATTGCTGTTACAACTTTGTTCTATCAGCAGTCCAGCGAGTGTGAAACATGTGTTCTGATGTTCTCTTGTTCAGGTCCTGGTCTTGCATTTATTGCATATCCCAAAGCTGTTACGATGATGCCTCTGTCTCCACTCTGGGCCTGTCTTTTCTTTATGATGCTGATCTTCCTGGGCCTGGACAGTCAGGTGAGTGCTGCTGCTGTGAGCACACTGCCAATGCAATGGGTCAGGAGAACACGCCTACTAATCCTGTGAGAGTGCCATTATTTGGTCATACAAAAATAAATATCTACTGCAACCAGCTGCTTGCATACATTAGATACAACGAGGTTTATGCTGAGAATGTGAAGGAAAAGTCATCATTTGACCACAAACAAAAGGTGCAATGGTGTCAAAGATTTAAAGCTTATCTTGACTATAATGACTTAATACTCTGTAATAACTTTCTTTTTTTAATGAGAAAATGCATTTCTTGTAAATTACATTTGTATTTTTTGTATCTAAGTTTGTGTGTGTGGAGAGTTTGGTGACGGCTGTGGTGGACATGTACCCAGAGACCTTCCGGCGAGGCTACCGCAGAGAGCTGCTGATCCTGGGCATGTCTATTGTTTCTTTCCTCATTGGACTCATCATGTGTATGGAGGTAAGCTACCTGTAGCTCTTCACTTACATGTCCCAGATCCTCCCATAACCTAATTTGATGATTTTTCCTAACCTGACTCAAATACACACATTTTATACCGCTGTTCAAGTGCTATGTATTTATGTACACAGAAGCTTTTCCAGGTCCGTTTTGACACATACTGTATCTACTGAGCTGTGAAACTCGACATACATGTGTGTGTTTTTCTGGACGCTGGTGACAGAGTTCAAGAGAGACCTCGATATAGTCATGAGAACTGTCTGTGCCCCCACCTGCTGGTGGTCATATATGGTGCATATAGGTCAGACACAGGTCACTAGGTGCCTTGGTTAAAACTGTTGACTCAAAGCAAGAAGGTTCATATTTTAAAACCCACTCAAAGGTTTGCAATATGCAAGCCTTATGCTCTATGTATGAATTAATATTGATAGCTATAGATGGTAGCTCAACAGTCAACTAGAATTTTTAAGTCATTCACATTTTCAATAAAATAATTAATTAATTATGGCCAAGATATTGTTTGACAGCAGATGTTTTGCTCTCTGAAACCATAATTATGTCAATTATTTTTAAAGTTTTCCAATTCCATCAAACAATGTTGCATATTTTTGTCCCTAATATGTTACTTAAGTATAGATATCCATCGTGGTTTTTTTATTTTTGAGTGGTGAGTATTATAAATTGATCTGCGGTTCAGAAATGGTTGCAGACACTTATTATGAGGCTGCAGGTCAAAATGGTTCATTACAACATGAACAGTATCTAAGGCTTGAGGCCCTGAACTGCAGCCCTCCTGTGTCTGAGTTCCTCCAACCAGTAAAAGCTTTTCTGCCTGTATGAGCTCCATCCGTCTCCACTGCCATTGTACTGCGCCTTTCTCTAGTGATACATAATAAAGATGATGCGGGGGATGGAAGCTGATGAAATATGGAAGTGCAGTCCTTTCTCACTCTTTGAGTCTTTTGTCTGAGAGCTGCAGTTTCCAGTTGTTTGACCTTCCCATCACCTTTTTCTATAGGTTTTATCAGCTTCTAATCAACTCCCACCTATAATTGGAGCTTTATTCGTTTACGCTGCCAAAATGTGTCGTGGATGAAACGAGCCTACAGCAGGATTAAACACAGCTCAAATGCTCTTCTGGGAGTGTAGTGCAATAACATGGGCACAGAAGATATTTTGAGAAGATTCTTAGCTTAGTATTACTAGTGCAGCAAAGCTGTGATGTAACCCTTCTGTAAGATTTATGTGAGATTTTATTTATGACCCTTTTAGTGGAAAAGCTGATGAGTTGTCTTCAGTGCAGTGGAAGATAAAATACAGGAGCACCATCGCAGGATGTGATTGAGGCGCAAACCTTCCGCTTTACTTTAAGATGAAGTTAAAAAATATTGAATTTATTGTTTAGGAATTGCAGCCATTTTTGTATAGTTCTCCAGAGCATTGAGACCCTCTGACAGACGGTGTGTGAAGTCTGGTCTGTCACCATTCGATGTTCACTGAAGGAGATAAAACGATCTGGAGTTTATTCCAAGTGTTACACCTGTATGTGGAAGGTTAAAGATGGTTGCAATTTATTTCCTATCAAGTCCATCAATCCTCATTAACCACAATCAAGCACTCACTGTTCACTTGATGTTGTTTGTGACATGTCGAGTCTTTGACAGGAAGCTGACATTTGTCTCGTCCTGTCAGGGAGGGATGTACGTCTTCCAGCTGTTTGATGCGTATGCCGCCAGCGGGATGTGTTTGCTGTTTGTAGCCATATTTGAGTCCATATGTATCGGCTGGGTGTACGGTAAGATGGAACTAAAGACTGTGAAATAATAGAATTGATGAAAACACAGCCACTGCAAAAAGCTTGCATCGTGCCTTCGACCCTCTTTGCGCCAATAATATTTCTTCTCTGCCCCCTGCTGGAGACTGGTCTCAAACACATGCAACATGCTCTTCACTTTATCATTATATTGATGTGCAAAAACTTCAGCCCTTTAGCTGCGGCTACGTATATATTTATTATGAATTTATTATGATTTAGATATTAACACACATTATTATAATTCTGATTTAAGCTGACAAGTTGACAATAAATAATAAGCACAATCAATCAGATCTGAAGCAAAATAAACTGATCACTGAATTTTACTGCTTTGCTTTTCAGGTAGTGACAGATTCTACATGAATATTGAAGACATGATTGGCTACAAACCCGTCTTCTTCATCAAATGGTGCTGGATGATCCTGACCCCGGGCATCTGTGCTGTGAGTCCAGCAGTAGCACAAACAGTACAACAACATACTGTGTTAAAAATGAATCAGTAAATAACACGTTCAGAGTGTGAGGTTTCAAGCTGAGGGCAGCATGTATTTATGATATAAAACTACTTTCTCACTTGCACAAATAAAGAATTAGTATTGTGTAACTGTACTTAACAAAAACAGTGTTTCACTCACAACCTGGAATCATTTATTTGCACTTCAGCTGATATTTATCCATTAAAAAGGTTTCTTTTGTCGTGATCTAAATGACAACATTAGAAGAAAGGATTTTGTTTTTGCTGCAGGGAATTTTCTTGTTCTTCTTGATCAAATACAAACCACTGAAGTACAACAACGTTTACGTGTACCCCGACTGGGGCTACGGGATCGGCTGGTTCATGGCCATGTCCTCGATGGTCTGCATCCCTCTGGGGATCATCTGGATGATCTGGAAGACTCCTGGCACCTTCTCTGAGGTACATTAAACATGTGGCGCACGTGCGGGGAAATACTGAAACCAAATTATCACAAGTTACAGAAGATGTCAAACCTTTTTTATTGTAATAAAATGAATGAAAATATGTACTTGATGCCTTTCAAAGACAAACACTAGACAGCGAAGCCTCACGAACTGAAGCATCATCTCCCCAGATTTCTTACAATTTAATGAATGTTAAAGTCATTTGAATTTTAAAATAATCCCAGAGAAAATGAAGAGATTTGTTAAACAAATAAATTATTATACATGCTGCCTGTGCACCGTTTAATATTACATTTAGGCACAGCTGGTGCTGATGCTGTGTAATATCTTCTCATCTCTTTTTCCTTCTGTCTTTGGCTCTGCAGAGAATGAAGAAACTAACCACCCCGAGCCCAGATTTAAAAATGAGAGGAAAGCTTGCTGCCATGAGTCCTTATGCTGCCAATGATGCAAAACCTAAGGTTGATGGGAAAATATCCACCATCTCAGAGAAGGAGACACATTTTTAACTGAGCGACCGAGCTGCCTGTTGTCCGTCTAAAACGTCCAGCAAACAAAAAAAACAACATTATCAACCACTACTCAAAACAGGAAGTGAAACAAATGACTCAGAGTGTTATTTTTGTTTTGTAAAAAAAGGAAATGCTGTCGTGTCGTCATTATGTAGTCTGGTTCTGTTTTGCACAAACTTTAAATAACACATTTGATGTTTTCAATTAACGTTGTGATGAAAGCAGCTGTTTCTTTTTTTAATCATTAATATTTTAAAATCTAATGATATTACATGGTTAAAACCCGTCCTGGTACCTGATGATCACGCTAGTGTGTGTGCCTTTAGAGCCGTGCCAGTGTGTCGTGTTGTACAAGGCTTTCACTGTACACTCACTGGCTGTGTCACTGTATTAGGTACTAGGTACCCACATGTGACTGTAAGGTGGAGCAGTCTGGGGACCATACTACATAGCTGTGTGCTGAGAAAGGAAGTGCAGCAGGTATTTGTGCTGAGGCCACAGGAGGGCATCAGTCCTGTGAAGCTAAACTGTACATCAAGCGTTTTGCCGCTGACATCTCACATGTCATCTGGACAGCTGTGACTGTGGGGGCTGTGGGACATTTCTGGGCCTCCAGTTCTTATTTACTTGAATTTATTGTTGTTGCAAAAACTCTGCTTGCTGGAATAATGGAGAGGAATTATTAGGTTATTGATTATCGCGTTAGCACGTAGTCAGTCATTTGGGGTTTCGCAGATTTCTTTCTTTCAAATTAAATATCTCTAAATGGACGGGGGGGGGGGGGGGGAAAAAAATAAACCCGGGGTTAAAAA